>JAYJMF010000073.1:1772248-1785395 GCA_036873715.1 Salvia sclarea
TTTTACGGCTCGCTCCGGGTTCGCCTTCGGCTCCCCCTCGCTCGACTCATGACTTAGAATAGGAGCGACAAACAATTAGCCTAACGTTAGGCCGGCTTATCGCAAATGTTTGTCAATTAAAAAGGATTTTAACGTTGTAAATAAAAGGTGAAACAAGATAAATAGGAGTAAGTAAAAAAGATAGATAATCTTAAGTGGCACGAAGGCATTGGTAGCACCACCTATACTAAATCCTAGTCAGCTGCTTTCTGTCGAGAGTCCACAGTCTTTCTCTTTCATCACACTAAAGTCTTGAAAGTCTCCGCTTGTTCCGAAACCTCCCTTCCGCCGTCTCAATGGCGATCTCTCCGCCCACATTCGCCGTCGCCTCTCTAGTCCTCCTCCTCACCCACCTGTTCCTCCTCACCACATCCCTCTCCTCCGACCCCTTAGTCTCCGAGCTCTCCGACCTCCAATCCCAGTCTCCCACCGGCGTCATCCGCCTCTCCGACTCCCTCCTCCGCCGCATCCTCTCCCTCCCCACTCCCCGCCCCTTCCACGCCCTCATCTTCTTCGACGCGCACCAGCTCCACTCCAAACCCGAGCTCTCCCTCCCCACCCTCAAATCCGAGTTCGCCCTCGTCTCCGCCTCTTTCCAATCCAACAACCCTAATCACAAATCCAAACTCTTCTTCTTCGAGATCGAATTCCAGGAATCCCAGTCCTCCTTCGCCCTCTTCGGCGTCAACTCCCTTCCCCACATCCGCCTCATTCCCCCAACGGCCTCCGATGTGAAGACGGATTCCGTCCAAATGGACGCCGCGGATTACTCGAGGCTGGCCGACTCCATGGCCGAATTCATCGAATCCAGAGCTAAGTTCACCGTCGGCCCGATCCAGCGCCCCCCTGTCGTCTCCAAGAAACAGATCGCCTTCATAGTCGCCGTAATCCTGATCTGGACACCCTTCTTCCTGAAGAAATTGATTTCCGGCAAAACAATTTTCCACGATAAGAACATATGGATGGTGGGGGCGGTTTTCGTCTACTTCTTCAGTGTTTCAGGGGCGATGTTCAACATAATTAGGAAAATGCCGATGTTTATTGCGGATAGGCAGGATCCGAGTAAGTTGGTATTCTTCTACCAGGGGTCAGGGATGCAGCTGGGGGCCGAGGGGTTCTCGATCGGCTTCTTGTACACTATCGTAGGGCTGCTGCTGGCTTTTGTGACTCATGTATTGGTGAGGGTGAAGAACAAGACTGCGCAAAGGGTCCTGATGCTGTTCGTGCTTTTCGTGTCGTTCTGGGCCGTGAAGAAGGTGATTTCCTTGGATAATTGGAAGACCGGGTATGGCATTCACGGCTACATGCCTTCGAGCTGGCAGTGATGGTAATGGTGATGATGAATGTGTGTTTTTCTGCCTGCCTTTAGGTAAGAATTTGATGCTGGCTGAATGTGTAGAATGTATTCATCAGTTGTAGCTCTTACCGACATACTTGAGACTTTCTGCTTTCCATTGGATATTTCCTCTTTTACGCGGGAGTTACATATATGCAATACTGAATATTTTTGTTAGAAGATTTGTAATAGTAATTTTTGCATCTCCCTTGCTCATGGTTTTTCAGTTACTAGTTAAAATTTGAACTTCCCTTGCTGAATGCATCTATATTTGTGTCTTTTTCTGTTTGATGTCCATTCTTTCCATGTTTCTGTATGCATATATATCACTAAAGCCTCTATGTTTTGTTTGATATCCGGTTTAATGGGGATGTCTAGAGGTATGTTCCGACATGAAAGCACCAAACAAATGAAATTCTTTTGTTGGGTAAATTGATCCTTTCTTTGCTTGGCTCTTACTATATAATAAAGAGGGATAACAATTTGATTCTCTATGTTTTTCTTTCTGTGCAAATGTAATCACAAATATGATGGTTGCGTTATCCTGGAAGCTTAACTGTTCTGATAAATCAATTGCATCCTTAGAATTAGAGTGTGAAGTCTACTATCATGTTTATATTCATACCATCAACATGACTAATTCTTAAATTTTTAGTGTTCTCATATGCATACAACATCAGTAGGACTAATAAACTTTCTAGAAATTCAAAATTATTGCCTTCTATTCTTTCATCCTTGCTAGATCGGGTATTGAATTAATCCTTTGTTAATTTGCAGGCTGTGTACTTGTGCTTGTTTCATAATAATACTCTAAAACTTGAAAAGATTTTTGCAGTTATGTCAGTTCATTAAACCACGCGCCACTGTAGTAGCAACAAAGAGAGTTGATGACTAGTTGTAGTAAAAACTCAAAACTACAATACAGTAGTGTGTATCACAGTTATTTCATGTTTCTTGTGTATGCCTGTTTTCTTTAGTCAAAGCATTCAGTCTTCATGAGGTTCTTTACTCTAGTAGCATGCATTGTTCACATCCTGTTATAATTACATTAAGTATGGAGGAATGGAATGAGAGGGGAATGAGATGAAGGTAGGAGTGGAATTGAGGTAGGAATGGAATGACGAGTCCCGTGGTTGATGAAACGATAACTATGCCTAATCTAGTTGGAATGATATTCCAAACTGAATGGTGATTCCTACGAAAACATTGTACCTAGCAAAGGAATAGAATGGAGGTAGGAATCGTCGGTCCATTCTGACCTCCACTCTGTCATACCAAGCACCACCTAATAATTTGGTAGAATCATTCATACAAAATATGCATGCTCTGCTGAGTGATGATCTACTTGAATGTCTTCAATTGATATATCATCAGATATACTGAGGAAGTAAATAGCTCGGGGATTATAACCATTGAATGTCTTCAAATATACTGGATTACTTATTTTCTTTCCTCTCTTTTGCCTTCTGCATTCTACCCATGGCTATCTTATCTCTTCCTACCATTTGCAGAATGATCTGTTAATAGTTCAACTTTTGTATATGCCTGTTTACATCATAGTATGAAGCTGCATAACTGTATGCTTCACATCTGCTTCAGTATAGCTTCTGCTTGCCTTATAAAGTTGTTGCTGCCAGTTCGTCGTACCTATATTAATAGATTCTGTAGATTCATGAGGTTCTCTCTCTCTCTCTCTCTCTCTCTCTCTCTCTTGTAGTCTTGATAGTTGATACATCTTGTTCCGCTATTCTTTTGGAAAAGATTCTGTACTAACCGTTACGTTTAGTTGATAGATTACAGCACGGAACCCTTGAGATGGTCTGTAAACTCACCGTTACAGACTATTAGCAAGACTGCGTATTTCACTAACTTGCTAATGAAGATGCTATAAGTATCTCTTCGTATTGTTCTTGTGTAAATATACATTTTGCATGTTATGCAAAAATATCATGACAAAACATGCAAGAAAGAAAGAAAGAAAGAGAGAAAGAGAGAGTGAGAGAAAAAAATTTCCAAACCTTTCAACCTATTTCAAAAATGTCGCAAATATCTATGACTTGGCACCACATAAATGATGAATCCGGTGTGTAAATGCAGATCCGATTTCAGAATGGACTCGCGACATTCCGACGTGTAAAGTTAGAAGTTGAATGCCGAAATTTTGATGAATGATATTTTTCTAAAGAATATAAAGACATATTTGCAAAATACGGCAAAACTTTGGCTTTAAGTTTGACAATATCCTAAGTTATACTAGGAAAAGAATAAGATTTATAGAGGTGAATATATTCCTCCAAATCAAACTTGTACCCCTAGATTTAGTGAACACGAGGATACCACCATCACAATCCTACACCTTTTAACGAATCAAATCAATCTCTCCCAACATCTTAAAAAGTAGGTATAATTAAAATAAAATAAGGATTGAAGTAATAGTCCGTTAGCAGGGCCGGCAAGAAAGCATGCATATGTAAATACTTTGCTTAAGCATGCAGCAGCATCAAGATTCCCTATAACTATAAATCTTCACTATTTCTGGAAGTTGCAAAGAGGTGAGATATGGAGGAACAGGCTAAAGTTGTGGGAGGAGCCTTCGTTGACCACTACTACCACCTGTTCGACCACGACCGGGCTGCCCTCGTCTCACTCTACCAGCCGACATCTATGCTCACTTTCGAGGGGCAGAGGATTCAAGGGGCCGATCACATCTCAGCTAAGATCAACCAGCTGCCGTTTGATCAATGCCGCCATGTCATCAGCACCGTTGATTGCCAACCATCGCCCTTTTCTGGTGGCGTCGTCATTTTTGTCAGCGGTAGCCTCCACCTGCAGGGAGAGGATCATCCCTTGAGGTTTAGCCAGGTTAAGAACTGCGTTCTTTAAATTCTTCTTGTTTGATTTCGATTTGAGGAATTTTTTTTGCTAGTTCGTTTATTAAATAGAGGAAAATAATGTATTATTATTATTATGTCAAAAAATAATTCATTCATTTTTTATTTTATTTTGCAAATGCAGATGTTTCACCTGATTCCAACGGGGGAAGGGAGCTATTTCGTGCAGAACGACATGTTTCGCCTAAACTATGGGTGATTTTTGCCGATTGATGCACTTTGGGGATTTTATTTACTTGTTGTGTTCCATTCATTTTAACACTTATTTAGGTTGGTTGTCAACTTGTCATGTTCTGGTTATGTTGTAATGTGCCATATATTTCGATCTTTTATATAGTAAAAAGGTGCATGAGGTTTCGTTTATCTTATTGCGATAATTATTTTTTCCTTGGTAGTTATATATAGTTTTACAACATAGGATACTAGATCGCACGAAAGATAGCTTAAGAAAAGAAAGAAATGAAAAAGAGGTGAAAAAAGGCCATATGGAATTTAAAGTTATGATTGATGAAGCAAATATATTGGTAGAAGATCCTATTGGAAATAAATTAAACTAGCTATGTACAAAACCATGAATGAATGTGCCAAGATGAAAACAAATATGTTTGTTGACTCTAGTTAAAGATGTATATAAAAAATAAGAGGGACACTCCCCTGCAGCCGGCCACAATGTTGTGGCCGGGTCGGATCCGGGTCAACTGGGCGGTTTGACCCGGTTTGACCCGGTCAACTTTTTTTTTTTTTTTAAAAAAAAAAAATTAATTTTTTTTTTTAAGTATTATTTTTTATACATCGGAGTACCATTTAGAGGCGCGACAACAAATAATAGGGGGCTGCAACAAATAATGGGGGCGGCAAACAACAAACGGCTCCGCCTTCGACTCCGAAAACTAATATATAGATAATGAGACCGGCAACAATTTTGTCTTTGAGCTCGCTCCGGGTTCGCCTTCGGCTCCCCCTCGCTCGACTCATGGCTTAGAATAGGAGCGGCAAACAATAATAGGGACGACAAACAACAAACGGCTCCGCCATTGGTTTCGAAATTAATATAAAAATTAAAAAAAAAAAAATGACCGGTCAACGGGTTTGACCCGATCAACGGTTTGACCCGGGTCAAACCCGGTCAAACCGGGGCGGATCCGGCCACAATGTTGTGGCCGGCCGCAAGAAAGTAATTGCCAAAAAATAAATTGATGGAGTTCCAAAAAGAATGTGCCAAGATGAGAACAAATTTAGTAGTACTCCGTATTACTTAGTGCAACATGCGTCTACATGTAACTTTGTGGTATGAAATTATCCGAATTTACATGATGGGTATGATTGTATGAAAAGGAAAATGAATTTATCATTTATGTTTTACAACTATTAATACCAACCAAAAAACTTTAACCGCAATTTTCACTATTTAATTTTCACGATTCAGTTTACATCAATTGCAGATGATCATCAAAACATGATGAAATGCAAGTGAAAAAAGCTTTAATGACATGACTCGCTGTAACACACTAATCTAGCTTAGTTACTCTCTCTTTCACATTCTTAGTAAAAAATATTGAAACTTAATTATAAATGAAACAAACCTTTCGTAACTTGATTAATTACTTTTTTGTAATTAATTAATCAATTCAGTGACGCTTAGTTATAAAAATATAGTACTATATTTTAAATGCTATGTGAATTTAATTCAATTGAGTTAAATTAAATCAGAAGCCAAACTTATTAAGCGAAACCCACCATATAGGATAGGTCATATAATTCTTAAACTGTCCTTTACAGAAAAACTTAAGCTAAGTAATCAATATGATTTGATTTTTTGAGCTGTCCAATTCATATAAGAAAGAGCACAAAACATAAGTGCGATACACTTTTCTCTCTCCCAACACTATAAATAGGTGAGTTTCGATCACTATTAATACTCGAGTGGAGTCTCGACATACGTACGCATATATACAACGCAAAACAATGTTTTCATTTTTGCTAATGTTTTTTCAATGGCTTATAGGAATCACAAAATACTGTATATCGAAGCAGAAATCATGATTGACTGCTCAGATTCGAACATCGGAAAAATCAAACAAAAGATTCAAAACTTACCAGAAAATTCAAATGCTTGAGTCTTGAGACGCTAGTTGAATCAAAATTCCCAAGACTCTTTGACGACGTGAAGTTCTTAACGTTTTTCTAATTTTGCAGAAAATGGAAGTAAATCTGGCTCAGTTTATAGCAGCTTAATTTCTCTATTTGGAAATTTATGAACTTAACTATTCTTAAGACTTTTGGCAACCTAGTTTAAACATGTGACGTGCATGCATTAAAGGATAATTTCGATTGCAATATCATTTTAATCCGCTACACTACAGTCTATATACATTAATAATGTTTGAATAAAAAACGAGACGTGATTGCAATTGGGTTTAAAAACCAAACAATACACGAATCTCAGTTGCGGTGTAGAGCTTGGTTTGATTAATTTGTGAATTGAAGTCATTATAAAAAATATAATATTTTGTTTCACTTTATTTTTTTAATCCATTGTGTTTTTCCTTCAAATTCAGCCCACCAATTTTTGGGGAGAATTTAGTGGTTTTCCCACATCTTTCCCTTCTTGTTCCTTTCTTCTCTCTCTTCTTCTATTCCATTTTCTGTGTTCCCTTAACCTCCAAAAATATTCCCATAGCCACCAAACACAATTCGCGTTGGATTACTTCTCCGACAACGCCACCGACCCCATCCCTATATTTCCTCAAAATCATTCCACTTTTTCTTGATTTTCTTCATTCAATGCCGACGTTAATTCTGTTACTAATTACCTCATCATTTATCTCGACTCATTGAAGAACCCAACCCCCTTTATCTAATTATATGTTGCATGCATGCTCATTGTGGCATGTTTACACCAACGCTGTTTGAAGATATATGGTGAATGCGACCAAGAATGATAGAAGAAGATGTGCCTCTTTTAGATCTCCTTCCCCCCTATCTCATTTAATAAGGTGCTCTCTCATTCCTTTATCCTTGGGTATTGTTAATTAATAAAATTCTATCAAGTATTCAAATAAACGCTTTGCACACTTGTAGATTTCTCTCTCTCTCTTTTTTTTCCCCAGTCAACGTAATTCACAAAGAATACTAATCCTGCACAATTTAGGATTCAGGTATCATCCCCAATCTTAGGCCACAAGGTTGCAAAATGGCTTGGCATAATTTGTTTTCCGTATCGCTCCTATTTTTGGGCCACCGATTTTAAATGTAATTATAAAAAAGCCATTATTCCTCATTTTATTTAGGGCCAGTGTCATGGACGGAATGAGCACGTATATATTTATGGATAATGGCCTCGGCTAGCAACTAGCTAGCTTGCACATGCTTTATTTATCCTTTTCTTCTCACCTCATATATGCATGCACATTGGAGAGATGCCAAAAACAATCATTCATACGCATTGCCATGGCTACGTGAAATACCATTTCCATCTTTGCACCTGTTTTGATACTTTGCTTTTCCATTAATATTTAGCATGAATAAGGGGCCGGGAAAATGATTTGTGATTTGCTTTGGAAATAGGCAAAGGAGGAATCCGTTTTGAGAAATCGGTGGTGCTGCAGCTCATTAATATTCATTTCCAATTTCTATCTGGTCCGTACGGTTTCTGACATGGGAACAAAAATGAAGGGGATATATAAAGGATTCAAATACAGCCTGACTCAAATGTTTGGTAATTAATTTTCATATTCAATCAAAATTTCATGTTGAATTTTGGGGGCTTAATTAATGTTGTTGCAGTGAAGGAGCCAGAAATGGAAATTGGGGGTCCCACTGATGTGAAGCATGTAGCACATATTGGGCTGGATGGCTCCTCCGGAAGTGCACCCTCTTGGGTATATAGATATATATATATGCTATGCTATGCTATGGACTTGATCTATGTTGATTTGTTTGTTAATATTTGGCAAATTACTAATACAGATGAATGAATACAAGTCAGGGAATGATTTTGCAGCAACATCAAATGGTAATTCTGCCTCTGGTTCCGCTTCTGCAGGAATTTCTCCGTGGTCCTCTCGAGGTCTTCCTCTTCACCATCTTTACCTTTTTTTTCCGTCGATTTCATGTCCTAATTTGGAGTGGATGCACCGTACATACAGACAGACCGTGCTAATTATTAGGGGTGGTAAATTAATTGTTGCAGAATTTGGTGAATCCATGAGGCAGCAATCGCAATCGGATGATCCCTCGACCTCGATGGATCAGGTTGCTGCAGTGAAGAAGAGGAGGAAGAAGCCGAGATCAAACAACTCTCCCAAATCGAACGGCTCTTGTTCATCGAGGCCTTCAAGGCAAGGGAAGCCCAAAACCAAATTCATTGAAGACAATGCCAAGACAACAAACATCGAAGTTGTATAAAACTAGTCATTTTCTTGTTTTCCTACGCGCCAGAGTTAATAATTATATATCCATTTGATGTTGTACCAAATTTCTGTGATTTAGGGGGGTGGGGGTCTATTGTGTGTACTATTTTGGAGGTGAAATACAAATTAAGGGGCTAACGCTATATAAAGATTCATCATGAGAAACTATATTTCTTTTTTTCCAACTTTTTTTCTTTCCTCGTCATACGAGGGTCTTTTGTAAACATTTCTTAACCTTGTTACTTTTGTTGATGAAAAATTTGTGCTCATTTGAATACCATTATTACTTTATCTTAACAAGCAATACGAGCAATTGTTTATAGCCTTTGTTCCGTGAATTTGTTTAGAATATATGCAGGATTTGTTTGAATTTTTTGTACTCGTTTTATTAATTTTTGGACTTTTATTTTGCTAAAATACTACCTTTTGTGAATACTAAATAGTGAGAAAATTTGAGTTTTTAAATGATGAAAGGGTGATGATATGATATGAAGCCTATGATCACCGAAAAATAATGGATGGTGTTATAGCTAGGAAATAACTGGTGATTCTTAGAATAGTTTGAATTAGTTTTGGATATTTCCATAAATGGACGAAAGCATGAGAAATGAGAATCACTATATCAGGTAATTAGTGTAATTTGATGTTATCTAATGTTGGTGTTCTAGCCGAAGGGTTATGTTTCCCAGAGAAACCAATTAAACCAGTTTAAGAAAATCGGGTGTAACTAAATCTCCAATGATCACTATGACGGCTGCATGGTTGTATAATTGTTTAACAATAGTTGTCCAGTGCAATACCATAGCATAAGAGCTAGAGAAAAAAATCAGGCTAGTGTATATGTCGAATAAATATGACATAAATTTGCTTATACAACTTGCACTAGAAATGGTAAGATGAAGGAAGAAAAATTACAAACAGAATATATCAACTTCAAATGATTCACATCTGTGCTCATTATGGACTAATATCCGTACGACTCTTATTTTGGAGATTAAGGCTGACTCTCGAATCTTAATTTGTTGCAATTTTTCTGGTTGTCACCATCCTCAACTCATTCATTCAGACAAGCCAACAACCCAATCTCCTCCGGGAGGGTCTCGAAATGTGGACAATTTTGGATTCGTAATTGGCTGAGCTTCGGCATTGCACCTTCTCCAACTTGTATATTTCTCAGATTCCACAACTCTTTGATATACAGAACTTCGAGCTTGGGAAAGCCGTTGGGCAGGATCACCATTCGCTTACCAATGTATGCATTTCGCAATTTGAGGCATCTTAGCGCAGGTAAATTCTCTACTATAATTGGCATGGGATCTTCATCAAGACCACCATCAACCAAATTCAAGTAATCAAGAATTGTTAAATAGTGACCGTAACTAGGCAACTTGGAAAGCAGCCCATCCAGTTTGAGTGCAGCGAGACAATACACACTATGAAGCTTGTCCAAACAAGGCATGCTTCTAAAACGAGATCCTCTCAAAATTATGTATCTAAGATCTCGCAGCAGAATAGGGTGATGTATAGAGCTTGTTTACATCTAAATTTCCATCTAATTCTTCTATGCCCAATCTACGTAGAGGAATCATTCCTTGCAAGCTCGAGAGGTCATAATTCCAATGAATTGAGATGTAGGCCAAGGTCTCGAGATTCGTTAGCGCATCCATCTTGAATGTTTTCTGAGAAATAACATCAGATGTGTAGAGGTGGCGAAGGCTACCCATTTCCCATATGATATCCGGCACCTTCACCATAAAGTTGAGTGCTATATCGAGAACCTCAAGGTTTCCAAGCCCCCAAACCAGTCTTGAATGTAATTGTTTCAACTTTTCCACCCTCGTAAATGTGTTTTCGCTAAAGAAGCCCAGGTGCAAGAAACATGTCTTCAATTCTGGATCCATTTTATGATAAAAGGATTCCAATAACACTAAAGCTGCACCCATAACAATTGACTCAAAGAGGTATTCCCATTCCCTTGCCTTCTTTGCTAACTGTCTTCCCACCTCTTTTATAGCTAATGGTAGACCGTCACATTTTTTCAACATCTATTTACCCTTTTTCTCCAAGTGTTTTGGGAATTTGCGCTGACATATGATTTTATTGCCACAAAATATTGTTTGCAATAACAACTGCCAGCTCTGATCAGGATCCAAGATTTTCATCTCATGAGTATAATGCAATGTTGTTTCTCTAGCCCGAGAGTGACTTGTGAGCATCAATCTACATCTTTTATCTGCTTATTATGTAAAAACGGATAATCTTAAGGTTACCAAACTATGAAATTTAGATTATCAGACTGTCTGTTACATATAGTGATTCAAGATGATCCGTATTGTTAAAGTTTAGAACTAATAATGTAATTATGAAATTTTGGAAAAATACAGTTATATAATCTTTTTTCACGTTGGCAAAGAATCCAGAGGAAGCAAGCAAAACTGGAGTAATTATACATATATTAAGATTTATGAACATACCTTGGTGTGGAAAAGCTTTGAGGAAAGATTGGAGGCGCATTTGTTTGGGCAGGCCGTCGAGAAGTATGAAATATCGCATCCCTTGCAAGTGTCGTTGAAGCATTTGCCAGTGATCTGAGTTCATCAATCTGTGCCACATGAGTTAGGTCACCAGAAACAGTTACCCAAGCATGGCGCTCGAATTCATGGACGACAACTGCGTGATTGTACAATACCAACCATGCCTGTGATCAAGGAAGTGCAAAGGCATTGCTCCTCGTTCATAATTGCTCTGATCCAACTGCAAATGGGCTCCATCACTTTACGGAGATCTTTGAGGTCCAGGATATCGCCAACCATCTCCTCCACGTCGCCTATCAGATAATTTAGCCTGCTCCCACTTCCCACTTTCATGTCTTTTTAGGATATCAAGTATCAATCTCAGCTCATTAATCACCTTTTATATTTCCTCCTGTGTAGACCTCCAGCATTTCTATAATTGATAAGATGAGTGCCTCCGCCATCTTCATCTTCGACCTAACACTGTCTGTGCTGATTACCCAAAAACGTAAGCAGTGGGAATGGGCATATATTATACTGTTCTTTCACTTGGAATCCTCTATCCTAATATTCGTGTTCCACTCATACTATCAATTTTCTTAAATTATTTTTTCCTTCAATGATATGATACTCCCTCCGTCCACAAAAAATATGACTAAATTTCCTTTTTGGAATATCCACAAAAAATATGCTTCTTTCCATTTATAATAGTAGGGCCCACACAACTCTTAATATCAACCGCATATTTAAAGTTACTTTTTCTCTACTCACACATTATCCACTTTTCTATTAAAACCTGTGTCATCCAAAATGAGACATATTTTTAGTGGACGGAGGGATCAGAGTATATACATTTTTTAAATAACTCCAAAGTTAAGGACTTATACCTACATACATATATAAATGATAATTAAGTTACTTATATCTTATCCATATATACATGCACTAATATGTAAATTGATATATCAATGTAGTTGTATAAGATAGGCAATGTATCTTTGGCTCTAAATACAATATACGCCACATCTGACCAATCCCACCAAATATAATTATGGAAATATTGCATTCTTAATTATTGTTGTGGCCATCAATTGTTATTTTATTTCAATTGAGTATATATCATGTTTAAGTTTAGTATTCAAATCAGTTCTATCGGTTAATTGAGTGGATGTGGATGTGGAAACTAGAAAAGAATGGCGTGTTTTCCGTGCGAAGTACCTACAAATGCCTCATGGATAGGAAGTCGAGTCAAACCTCAAGTGCATCGAAATGTTGCAAATGGATATGGAATAATGTGGCGGTACCGAAAGTGAAAGCAACGGCGGATATTCCTTCACAAAATTGCTACAAAAAAGGAACTGTCACGAATAGGTGTTTCTTTCTCAAATTCTTCCTTGAGCTGCTCCATTTGCGGTGACGCAGACGAGACTGTCGAGCATCTATTTTTCGAGTGTAGAAGCGCATATGGGAGTTATGGAGTAGTTGTTTGGATTGGATTGGTGTGCATGGTCCAATCTATTATCTATTATATATATAATAAGGGAGTTTGAAATGGTCCAATCTATTATTTATATATATAATAAGGGAGTTTGAAATTTACAATTGATTTGAAATCGATTGCAAATTAATTGATGTCAATTTTGCAATTTATGATAACAATTTGAGGGTAATATATCAAAAAAATAACCTATTTTTTCTCCATGTCTTTGTGCGTGTAGTGCATATAAATGGAGAGAAAATCAAAGTTTTTTTTTTTTTTCCTTTTCTCTCTCTCTCTTTGATATATTTTTTAAAAAATAGTATGTAATTTAATTAATACTCCCTCCGATTCTTTTGTATTGGCACTATTTTTTGGGCACATAGTTTTAGAAAATAGTTTGTAGAAAGAATTGTGTGGTTGAAAATTAAAGTAGAGTGTGAGGTCATGTGTTTGTGTGGTTAAAAATTAAAGTAGAC
>JAYJMF010000073.1:1799212-1809384 GCA_036873715.1 Salvia sclarea
GGTTTAGGGTTAGGGTTTAGACATCACTTATATATGGTAGGTCAATACATACCATAACAATAAATATTCTATAACACAATTAGAATTTAAATTATTAACCATATCTAATTAAAGATAATTCAGTCTCTAATTAGAATGTATCCCACGAGTAAAATTTATTAATTACAATGAAAGTTTATATACTAGCTATGTGCATCGGAAAGTACCAAAATACATATACTATAACTCTATGAAGACGAATTCAAGTATTATGTTAAACAAGTAGCTAACATAGTCAATTATAGTGATCTGCTTCGTCTCCGACTTACAAATATTATCTTACACGTCTTGACTCATGTAATGATTTCATCATGACTTTCTCTAAAAAATATATAGAAAGTTGATATACTATTAAGCCTAAGTAAAATCAGTTAAGCTATCAGGTTATCCGCAACAGAGAGCTCCGGAGCTAGTTCTCTTGGCAATTTAGGAGCTCCGGAACTCTCTCCCATTTTATGCTTGCAGCAGAGAGCTTGGAGCTCCCATGTATTTTTATTTAAAATAGTTGGTACAAATTCACAAATTTTTTAAAATGAAGAAATTTTATTTCATAATAGGGGGATAAGGTTTAAATAAGCCCTTAACCTTATGTTGTGCCCAAGTACCACCTTAATCTATAAAACATTGGAGAAATTAGCCTATTGACGGATGGAAAACTTAACACCATTAAGTAATTGCGTTTTTTTTTTTTTTTGTATTATTATCTATATATTTAGTCCACAAATCGCCGAAGCTGATTCCGACGACGTTGAGGCGGCGCACGCCGAGGGCCTCCATGAGGCTCATCGATCAGGCACTGCACCTGGAAGGGCTCGGACCAGTCGGGCCGCTACGTCCACATCGCCCACCTTTGCTCGAGCAGCGTTTCCACCCATGAGCTGGCGTTCGTGACAACGGCCAGCGGGGACCCAAGTGCTCTTGACGTGTGTTGAGATCGTAGTCGCGGCTCTTGCAGCAGGTGCGGCAGCGGCGGTGGGGGCAGTCTTTCTTGGCTTGGTTGTCGCTATCCCGACAGGTGTTGGTGCCGACGGAGGAAGAGGAGAGGCCGCTGACGAGATTGGCGTGATCGTCGTTATTCAAGGATTTTTTCAAGTGGTGGTAACGGCAGCGGCGACATGGTGGTGGAAGGAGGAGGCGGGGGCCACGAAAAAGAATTCGAGGGGAGGGAGGCCGCAGTTGAGGCAGCCGGCGGCGGCGGAGGAGGGCCACATTCCGCCAGCGTTGGCGGCGGAGGAAGGGCCGACATTGAAGTCGAGGGAGAGGTCGCCGTCTCACTCTCAACCTCGTCGGGATCAGCTTCGGCGGTTTTGTCGGCTAGATATATAGATAATATAAAAAAACAAAAAAAAACACAATTACTTAACGGTGTTTAAGTTTTCCATCCGTCAATAGACTAATTTATCCAATGTTTTATCAAAAAACTAATTATGATCTTCAAACTCTAGTCGATCTGTTTATTTAAAGTCTTGTTTATATGACTCATTGTAGTGAACTCAATTGTTAAAGAGATCTTAAACTTAGGTTAATATGAAGATATTCAGTTATAGAAGAGCATAATTGGAGCCAAACTAAGAAATTGAAGTATGCCCAACGATAGAGAATACGAAGAATTCCATTCGAGTATGGGCACCTAACTTGCTTAGATGGTCGATGAGATTGAATCCATGTGAATCTCAATCATATGTGCATAAGGATTCTTGGAAAACTAGACTCAGGATGTCGATATTAGAGTTAGTGGCAGAATAGTGAAGAAGAAGCAGTCACTTGCCAGTAATGTGGATCGATCAAACGACGACAACATGATCTAATAGTCACAGTCTAAATCTACAGAAAACTGTTGTTGTATTAGTTAAAGACATAATATGTTTGTTGGCTCAACAACCGACGTAGGATGTTCGAATTTCTTTCTCTCGAGTATCGAATGGATAGATAATTCAAACACCTATGAACACTAAAAACATTACACCTAAACAAAGAGTTATAATACCACGTCCAACTGTGATGCTATGAGGCAACGGTATTTGAATGAGATGATAGGAATGAAAACCTAAACTACATCCAAACTTAGTCTCCACGGTCTCTTTTTTTTTAAAAAAAACTTGACTTTTATTTACACACGTTTAGGGAATATGTCAACCCAACATTTGTTTACTGAATTCAACCCACCAAACCAATTCTAGAAAATTCACTCCAATTCCCTTGTCTCCTCCCTTAAATTGCAAGCATTTTGCTTTCATGACTCACACACATTGGAACTGAGCAGCAGAAACGGAAATGGCTCTGAATGCTGCATCTGTCTTAGTTTACTGTTCCAACGGCAGCAAAAACTCTGCATATTCTCAACAGGCCATCCCTGGGCGACCTACTTTCTCGAATTCGAGGGTTCAAAGGGAATTAGAGTGTTTGTGTCAGAGGGCAGTGGCACCTGTTGAAGACGATGAGAGCCCCTCAGCTCGCGATGCTGCTCAACAACGGCCCGCTCTGATTGCTCGAAGGGACTTGAATTCTCTCCCAAGTGAGTCACTCAACTCAATTAGTTTCTTCCTCATAGGTCAATTGCTCCTGATTTTGGTCGATTCTCGTAGAAGATGATTCTAGATACTTGAAAAAAAATCCTGAATTCGTACGTATTTGAAATTTAAAGGTAAAGTTTTTATTTAAGTTTTTCTAACATAGTTTTAAAATCTTTGTAGTTTTTGTTTGAAGTCCAACAATAAAAGCATGAGCGAATTTTATTAACTGGTTGTAACTGAAAAAAGTGCTACCTTTTACTGAATTTTGGAATGGCGATGTATGAGTGGTTTGCATAAAACAAAACATGATCAATCTTCAGCCTACCTTAAACAGTTAAAAAGCCTTTTATTTTGATGACTCGTTTATAATCATGATACAGTTTTGGTTATTTGGTACGCTACATGTCTGGTATCTGTAGAATTTTTGTATTGCTTGAATACATCATGAATTGTGTGAAATTTAAGATAATTGCAGTTAAGATTAATGAAATAGTGCCCTAGGAATGGGTTACTTCACGTACATGTGTAACCATGTTAAGCATAATTCAGTTCTATCCATTTTTATTTTAAATGCAGAGCCATTGTCGGCAGCATCTTTTTCTTCTTCCTCTAGTGATGGTAAGAAGGCCCGAGTTGCGTACCAGGTATATGATCTTGATTCTGTCTTGTAAGATGTTAAGATGGCTAGTCTTTTAGCCTACTATCTTGATACTTATTTTCTTGCCTCATCTAGGGGGTTCCAGGAGCTTATAGTGAGGCTGCTGCTCTAAAAGCATATCCGAAATGTGAGACTGTCCCATGTGATGACTTTGAGGCTGCATTCAAGGTTATGACATTTCTGAGAGCAGACTTTATCTTTTGTCAATCATTTTATGCTTTAACCTTTTAGTTCATTTATATATCTCAGGCAGTTGAGTTGTGGTTGGCGGAGAAAGCAGTACTTCCAATTGAGAATTCAGTTGGTGGGAGCATCCATCGTAACTACGACTTGCTTCTTCGCCATAGACTTCACATTGTTGGGGAAGTTCAGTTGATTGTCAATCACTGCCTTCTAGGATTGCCCGGGGTTAGAAAGGAGGAGTTGAAGTGTGTATTGAGCCATCCACAGGTGATCATCTGTTCTGTATCTCTTCCATCTCTGTGTGTATGCATCAGAGGAAAGAGTATTTTATTCTTTGAGTTTGTTTACTAAGGGCACACTCACTTTTCATGATTGATAAGATACATGATTGTGTATTTTTATCCTCATTAGTAGGATTTCTCAGATCCTACCCTTCAATGGGATTTGAATCAAGCAAAGATAGCTCAAGTGATAGAAATTATCTAGGGCCTTGGGATATTTCAAAGTTCCAATTCCTCTAATGAAACAATGGATTAGCCTATACTATTTTTTATCTATCTCGGCTAATCTAAAAAGTAAACACCTACACTGGGGATACTATTTCTTCAAGATCTGCCAGTTTCTCCGTGTTTTTTATATTGCACATATATGTCAATGAGAGTGTAACAGATTGTGTAATTTTGAGTAGGCAGATAGTTGCCCACTTGATTACATATTTTTCTTTTTATGTATTTCCATATTCTATCATATACATATATAGTTGTCTCATATATTTATAAGAACTGTAGATTACAGCTTTAGTTTTCACATATGGAGATCTAGGTGGCATGTGATAGGGTAGGTCATAGGTGTATAGGATTTATTAAATACGTGATTGCTTCTTGGCTTCCTTGGCTAGTGGTGGATGTTGGGGTTCTCGAAACAAATTATATATTTCTAGAAAAGAAAGGTCCTCGTGAATTAGAAAGCTAGCAAGAAACAGAAACACTCAGAAAAATTAAGTCAACTGAATGCCCCCTAGGTTTCTTATATTGTAAAGAAGGCAGGTCTGTTGCTTGTTCCATGCAATGAACTCCCCTTTTCTGTATTTCGCGATTTACATTATACTCCATCTGTCACCGGTTATCAAAATGCCTGGAAAAATGTTCATTTGGCGGTGGTTTCAGGCACTTGATCAGTGTGAACTATTCCTGAATGAGTTGGGTGTAACAAGAGTCACTGCGGATGACCCTGCTCATGCTGCTCAGGTATCAGTTCGAACTATGATATCCTTACATCTTTCTTTGTCTCACCTTAACACCAGGGCAGATTGTAGTCTGTGAAGGTGTGAGAGAGAATGGAGCAGTTGCAAGCACTCGAGCTGCAGAAATATATGGACTCGATGTTCTTGCTGAAGGAATACAGGTAAGCTTTATCATCCCCTGACAATTGGTTTTCCATCTTTCTGCATTGCCTTTCAAAGGCTGAGGGTAGAAATCTTATTTGTAGATTTTGGTACATGGTAATGGAAAGCTTAAGCATTAGGAGAAAAGATGCTAAAACAATTAATGCAAGACGGCTCCTAGCTGGTCAGCTGACTATTATCTGCACTCAAAGTGCAACTAAGACTGCCAGGGTTCATATTCATCAATTTTGTTCGTGAATCCATATCTTTAGAGAACACTAACTGCAATACTGCAGCTCTCTTACTCACTTACTTCTGACATTATTCTTCATGTGTCCTACTTTTGGCTTTTGTATTTCTTTAAAAGTAAGTTTCCTCAAAATGAGATCTTATATTCATAAAGGAAAAAAAATATCAGCAGTGACATGTTCTGGGTGGATTATACTGAAAAACATCTTGATGAACTTTATGGTGTAAGTCATACTTTAAGATAAGAACGGACTCTAGCATAGCTTTGTGACCCTTGTCTTATCATGACGTCTTAGCATGTGCATTTTCATTTTTCAAAACTTTACCCAATCTGCTGCTTAAAGAGAAGTATAATTGTATGCCAAGTTTTTTCATCATTAATTTCATTCAATTTCAACAAAACAGGATGATTCTGACAATGTCACCCGTTTTCTGATACTTGCAAGGGAACCTATAATCCCGGGAACAGATAGACCTTATAAGGTATTTATCTTTAATAAGGCTCATTTATCTCTATTCGATATATATATGACACCATCCTTTCTTTCTAGACTAGCATTGTCTTCAGTCTGGATGAGGGCCCTGGAATTTTATTCAAGGCATTGGCAGTGTTTGCTTTAAGAGGCATTAATTTGTCAAAGGTAATTTTATATGACTGATTGGGTCTTTTGTTCCCTTTTTGTGATTATTACATTTTGTAACTGATTTTTAATATGGGATTAAACTATAGATAGAGAGCCGACCACAGAAAAGGCGGCCTTTGAGGGTCGTTGATGACTCTAACAGAGGAAGCGCCACGTGAGTATCTTTATTTCTCCACTGGTATATAATTTTGAGACTGAGTGAGATCCCTCATGCCTAAGTTATAGATTGAATTAATACCTATTTAACTCCATATGCTTACAGCTGTTGGTTCTTAAATATGTTTGGAAATTGGTGGCAAATAGAAAAAATTGAGTTTCAGATGCCAATTCCTAGATTGTAGTCTTCCATTTCTTCCATGGAATTGTTGAAAAGTTAAAAAGACTGAGAAGAATGCTGATAAATGTTTAAATTTGTTGAGTAACTTTTACTTCAGATTGCCCAGTATACTTTTGCAACTTATCTAAATGTTCATGCTGTTTACTGTTTATTACATAGAAATAACAAAATGCAACCTGCAGATACTTCGATTACCTCTTTCACATTGATTTTGAAGCTTCTATGGCGGAGCCCCGTGCCCAATTTGCTCTGGGTCATCTCCAAGTAAGCATTTCCTTGTCCTTGACTGTTTGTAACGTAAAGTTTGCAAACTCTTGGCACAATTTAACTTGTGCAAATGCAACTATTTCCTTGCCTATATATTGTTGCAAGGGCTATAAAGCATTTTCTTTTTTGTTGCTTCACAGGAGTTTGCAAAGTTCCTCCGAGTCCTTGGCTGTTATCCTATGGATACACTTCCATGAACAAATATGTGTGTATCCTGAACGCGCTTAACTTCTCAATACGGATGAACAGAATAGCCTCCTCTGTCACACCCGAAAAGACTCCCTCCGTCCATTTTTCGATTCTTTCACGCTTCCAGTTGAGCTTTCAGGGCACATGTTATCTTCGACATCACTAGACTTAAATAAGGCATTTTCTTGGTTCTAGAAATTTGTGTTCTTCCTTGCATACCCTGAGGCAGTTCATCTGGTAAAATTCCGGGAAGAAAGGTCCTTTGAAACTGCAAGGTTTTTGTTTTTGTTTTGAATTTTATGCATCAAGGAATAATAGCATTGTAAGTCCTACGGAAAATGTAGTCATATGGAGTGTAGTAACATTGATTTTGTGAATTTGCATATACGTTTTTGTAAATAAATTAGGAAATGTCATAAGTTTCATGAGGGTTTCATTTGTTTACCTTTAGTCGTCATTAACTCATTTTAGAAGTTTGAGACATGAATTGGCGTGTTAAATAATTTAATGTTGCTTCCACGTTAACAAGTAAAAATGGCATTTGGAGTTCCATTCCATTTGATTCTTTCTTCCGACCATCACCTTTTGAACATTATATAGTGCCATTATAGAACTTGTGAAAAATGATCATATTGTCTCGTTACCTTAAGTAAAACTATTTGTGTTTGAGGAAAAAGCTATCATAGTTACATGTGTTTTGAAAAAAATATAAAAGCTCGAACTCATATTTTTGCATGAGTATAGTAAAACGCTGTATTGTATTATTATTCACAACATCTAATATTAATGGATATTTTTAGTACAATGTTATATTGTAGTATTTATTAATGCATATTTTTGTTTTGAGAAAAAAATGAGAGAGAGAGTTGAGGTAATTTCATTTGAGTAGGGTGGGAATTCGGGTCCCGAAGAGACATTCATGGATATGGGATAGCCGCTTAATATTTCAGAAGAGAATGAAATGCAGAATTCAATATTTTAAAATGCGTGAAGTCGTACAACAATTGAGATAGTACCAAACCTGAACCTCGGCTGGCGCAGTAGGGGGCTCAGCGTGGCGTCTCGGCAACTGGGTTGGCGAAGGCGAGGACTTCCGGCGGTGGGCTGGCGACGACAGAAGAAACTAGACTACTCGACAGAGACACTCAGAAGTTAATGGTGTTCTGCACAGAATTAGAGAGTGAGATGACTCTTAAGACTCAACGAGAAAGAGTCATGAGGAGAAATGAGATTTATATATGTTTTATTCTATAAACAAAGGAATGAGGAGAAATGAGTGACAAAATGTTTTATGATACAATTGTTTTATGGAGTCCAAATCTTAAAGCTCCAATGCTTTATCTCATGTGTATTACCACCAATAGATTTCGTTCAAAATATTTCATAAATCAAAAAATAGATTAAAAAATTTTCTTTAGGAAGCTTCAGTTGTTTTAGGCGCCAAAACTTAATACGTTGAGCTTTTATATTTTATGTATCCAACGCTAAGGGCGCCCACTACGTGTTAATTTTAGGCGAGATTCAAAGCTTTTCTGCTGACTTTTTATTTTCTTCAAAAGAAAAGGTTTCCTGCTAACTATTTTGAATTTTTCATCATCTCCTTATCATATTTTCCTTGTTCTTGACAAGATCTTAACCATATTCAACATAATATACAGCAGAAAATTTAATAAAAAAATTCTGGCAATCGCAAATCAAGAATCATGTCGTCGGTGATTTCTCAGCTCTCATGCTTCTCTGCCGTAGTTGACACCCGACGTTTACAGCTTTACCAGAGATCTAATCTCTGCCCCACGAAATTTCGTCATGGAAAGGTACGATCTTGATCCCTATTTCGCACGTCTTCGTTTCTTAACCTCAAAATAAACCTTGAATTGAGTAAAATTCGTGTCTTGATTAATTGAATAAGCTGAAATATGAAGAGGGTTTGGTTCAAATTGATTTCTGTTTTCTCTCAATTTATGTTCTCTGAAATATGAAGAGGGTTTAGCTCAATTTGGGGTTTTTCTTTTGTTCTTTTAAGGGGGTTTAGCTTAATTTAGTTGAAGATGCGATTTTGCCTGGTTTCAAATATTTGGGTTGTGAGGAAAATGTCGAAGAGGTAAAATAAAGTTAGCTTTAAAGAAGTTTTTAAGTATTTAGATTCTGAGTTTCTGAATTTGAAATGCTTAAAATCTAGTATCTTATATTTGCCTTAGATCTGAGAAGATGTTTCAAATAAGCTATGGCTCTGTTTAGTTTTATTGGTTTTTGCTAATCATAATGTGTTGAAAATGATGCAACTGAAATGTTATGAACGGTGACGGACACGGCACAAAATTATCCGAATAGTGATGGGCACGGTTTTTGCCTTATATGTTTCCTTATATTTTTCAGGTTTTAAATGTCATGAACAGTGATGGACATGGTACAAAATTATCCGAGTTAGATATTAAAACTCCAAGTTATGTAGAAAATGCATCGGCATCCTATAATGGAAGCTCGGTGCAGCAGCCACATTCTGCTGCTGATAGTTTAGCTGCTGGAGGAGCGACCAATGAGCATGAAACTGTTGCCAACCAACCAAAGAGGGCAGCTATGATTCACGACTTCTGTTTTGGAATTCCCTTCGGTTAGTTGATATCACGACCCTGCTTTCATTTCCCTGAAGAAGAATCACAGGCTTTTGCTTGGTGATCTGTTTGCTTTCCTATGTTGTGTTTCAGTATTCAAGATTTGTTGCTCTAACTGGATTGTTTTAAGCCAGGTGGACTAGTCTTTTGTGGGGGGCTCGTTGGGTTTCTGTTTACACGAAACCCTCGTACTCTAATGTCCGGTGTACTCTATGGAGGTGCCCTACTTGCCCTTAGCACTCTGAGTTTGAAGGTCTGGAGACAAGGGAAACCGAGCTTTCCATTCATACTAGGTCAAGCAGGTAATTAATTACTTTCTTCTTCAGAAAGAGATTTATCCTTGAGATTTGTTTGCTAATCCATCCAATCTCTTGGTTGCAGTACTCTCGCTCGCCCTCCTATTTAAGCACTCTCGAGCCTATACATTGGTAACGGATAACATGACCAAATTCCCTACTCCCATTCTACGTATCACGTTCAATAATTTAATGTGATGTCTTCAACATTCTTGCAGACGAACAAACTCTTCCCGTCAGGCTTCAGTGTTGCTGTGAGGTAAATGCCCTATCATCTTACCATCATGCTTCGACTAAATGGTAACCCACCTCTTTCTTATTTCTATGTTGTGAATTGTGATGCTCATCACGTGTTTCAAAATGCCCTAGTGCTGCAATGCTGTGCTTCTACGCCTATGTGATGATATCTGGAGGCAATCCTCCGCCAATGAAGCTGAAGCCCACTGCTGCAGTCGAATCCTCCTAATCGAGAGACGAAAAACGCGTCCTCTCTGCTGACACCTGAGGTGAGTTACTGAGCACCGCCCCTCATCCGAGTTCCTTTCTTGTAAATTTAGATTATTCAAACATCTCTTTTTTTTCCCCCATAAAAAGAGGATCTATAATGATTTCTCATCCCTCTGTGGTGACTCGAACTCCTGATCTATAGGTTGGAGGGTGTTGGGATGCCTTGAATTATTCTCCCGGTCCGCACTATCTCCCGCTTCGCACACGGGGGTCTCGCTGGTATACAGTATTGGGCTTTAGTATTCGTGTTGGGCTGAGCCCGTCTGATGTATTCTCTTAGTACTATATATATGG
>JAYJMF010000073.1:1844920-1860858 GCA_036873715.1 Salvia sclarea
TTGGCCATATCTCCTTCCCCGTAGGTCGTCTCGGGGCCCGTAACACGTCCATTTGATCCTTATGTATAGCACTAGGCCCTGGCAGGGTCGAATCCGACATTTGGCTCGATCAAATTTTTGCAAAATACCATATTATTTATATATGATAGTTCTATTGATATTGAGTCAAAACCCCTGAATTAAGATCTTTGACACATAAATGCAAGTTTCTGCTTATATTTTGCTTCTTATTTATTTTCCACATAACAGTCCCGGCTAATCCATCATTAGGAAAAGCGGGTTATTACAAGAAATGAGTGAGAAGGTGGGTCCACAAACCGACCGGGTTCAGCCCGACCCGGCTCAACCCGAAGCTTGTCTTACTGCAACAACCGTGGCCGTGGGTTTAAAATTCAAAGCCCAAATAGGTGGACCAATCCAGACCACTAAAAATAAGTAACCCAGTCCAAGTCGGTTCCAAATTTCTATTGGACTGGGTCTGGGCCGGTCCATATCGAGCCTGGGTCGTGCTGGGCCGGCTCGGCCTAGTTGACAACTCTAGTTCAAATACAAGAAGATTTCGTATTGGGGCAATGGTCATTCTAGACTATTTGAAACATAAAATAGAAAATCTAGATTATGTTTTGAAAATTTTGAAATACTAGACATTTTGGACATAAAAAGTCTTAAATACCCTTTGACGAGGTCCTTTCGAACCCGTCATCGGAGTACAAAGAAAAAGAGAGCGAAACGGAGGAGGAAGCTACCTGGTCCGGCCGGAGTCGGATACGAGCGGCGGAGAGGGAAGAATAACTCGCCGGAGACCCGAGTTGCAAGAAGGAAGGGAGGAGAAGAAGAACACGTATTCAGAGAAGACCGGATATATATTGTATTAAAATGATAATTGTTCAACCCTATTACAAATGAAACTTCTTCTATTTGTAGATTACAATGAAGGGCAAAATCGATATTTCAAATCTGGTCCGTAATGGGGAAAACTCGTCTTCATAGGTCCGCGCGGCTGCCACGTGCGAGGGTATTCTGTTAACTTCAGGTATGGCTTGGGGAACAATCGTGCAGAGTGTCGCCTTTATACGTATGCGCACCTCGGGTTCGTTAGAGAATATTTAGTGGTCCCCTCGTATGGGAGGGCACCACGTGGCGATATGCACGGACGGTGAACGTTCAGGTCTGAAGTCGGGTGAAAGGAATCCGAAAGCCCGACGGAGCAATGCCGCGTGGAGGTAGAAGGCCCACGGGTCGTGCGCTTCGCGGCCTGCTCTCAGCCGTCGGGTTTGGCCTTCAGGGAGATCTGAGCCTTTTAAGGTCTTTTCAGATTTTAGCCAACTTCCGTTGGGCCTGGGCCTCTTAAACATTTCTTAGGTCCGGGAGGCGAGATGGCTTTATTAGGCACTTCCCACGATCTTTTCTCATTCTTGGCCGTAGATGGGCCAAGGATCCTGAGTTGGGCCGGCTCTTTGATATTTTGGGCCTTCTTGGGTCTTACGAATGGACGACTCTCGGAGGTCTCGGGTCTCGGTAGCTTTGAACTTTCTGGGATATTTATTTTTCCGTCCTTCTGAAGAGGAGGTGGTGAAACCGTCCTCATCACCCTTACTTATACATTTGTTACACAATTCACGGTTTCACCATAATGAAATCGTGTAACGTTCGTTACACGATCTTATTTAACAGTTACACGATTTCACCCGAATGAAACCGTGTAAAGTGTGACCATGTTAATTTGGATGAAACCGTGTAAACGTGTTATTTACACTGTTACACAGTTTCCCCTGAATTAAATCGTGTATCCTGAAATCGTGTAATCTGCAGGATTTTCTGAAAATCAAGGATGAAGATCAATGGAGCAATCTCAACAACAACAACTCCTCGAGTAGCGGCGGCGACGGTGAACGGGATATGGAGAGAGGCGGCGGTTGGACGAAGCAGCGGCGTCGCGCAGAGAAGACGACTTCGGATCTGGAGATGGTGACGACAGGCGGAGGATGAGAAGACGGCGACGACGACGTGCAGAGGTGTGATGGAGAAGGGCGAGAGCCAAGCTCGTCGACGACGGAGCACGCCTTGCCGAAGGCCGCAAATTTATGGTGTATTTTCCAGCAATTAACCCTTCTCTATATTATCCATTTCCTTTCTTATTTGTTATAAAAATATTTATGGTATGTATTGAGCTACCCTATTTAGTTGATGTATAAACCCTAACCCTAGCCCTTGTAGCTCCTTATAAATAGAGGTTCTTAGTCCTCTCATTATACACACTTGAATACAAAGTGATTTTCTCTACTTATTCTCTCTAGTTTTTCACACTATTCTAATCATGAAAAATTCATTTACACAATTGTTATGTGTATTACTTATGATTGTTTCATTATATAAGTCTAGAAGCATTATTCTATAGCAATATTATTATTCATTGTAAAAATCAATCTTAGTCAAGATGCACGAACCATATTGATTTTTATTACTAAACTCATCACCACCCGATAAAAAAAAACTAAACTCATCACCAGCAATACTACTCTTTGTCATAGTGACACATTGGGGCCTTCTTGTTGTAGTGACACATTTGGGAATGAGGGTCTTTAATTTGACAGCTTATTTAGCTCCACATTGTACGAACTAATAAAATCAAACTAAATGTTGTTATGAACTAAAGAGTTCATCCTTATGATTTCTTCATGGATTTCATTCACCCATACAAAAATAATGAAAATAAAATGTAGATTTTTTGTTAAAAACTTAAAAGCTTTATCCATCACAGGCAATTTGCATTATTTTTTAGGACAAATAGCCTGTAAATTGCTGAACTTTATCCAAATTCTTATTTTGCATACCAACTTGAAAATTTGCGTGTAAATTGCTGAACTTTTAATTTATTCTCATTTTGCAACCAATGTTAACTTCTGACGAAGCTAATGCTGACACGTGTCTCCAAAATTCCTACGTGTTTAATATCGGCTGACAACTAATATGTCAAAGACCAAGTTGCATCAAACATAACGATGAGGACTTCTGTGTTTTTCGCTAAAACGATAAGGGCTTGATTGATTCAAAATTGACGTTAGAGGGAGATCCAATTCAAACCAAACCTTACGGGGGAAAATTGAACATTTTCCCTTCTAATTTATAATTGGTCACAATCATACACAATCATACCACAAGGAACTGCATTATATTCTGATTGAGTTAATTATATGTATGCTCATAAGCAACTGATAAAAATGATGTGCCTCAATGTCTCAGTTCAAATTTTCACTCAAACTCAACATATATCCACTGTATAGACTTGACCCAAAATAGATTGGGGGGCACGGCAACGGCAATGTTTGCTGATGTCGGTCGAGGTTCGAAAAATAGCACGTATGAAGCCGGGACCATGACATAATTTTACAGATAAAACTCAAGACGAACATGACGTTCCAAAATCCAACTACACCCTACTAAACAGATATTATCTCTATACTGTACCTAAATACATAACTTATGAGACGCCAATCGTCTTGTTCAATATCCACAGTGTGAGAGAAAGGTGAACGACAAAAATAGTGTGGAGTCGGGTCCTATCCAGCATAAAGCCATACACTGAAATTCCGGCTTTGTTGTGCACAAAATATTTTGCTGCAGGAGATTATAAATTCGAAAAAGTGTAGAGACTAATCAATATCTTGTCAGCAAGCATGTGAAAGGAAATTTAGTTCTTCGACAAAACTCACCTAGAGCTTGCCTCTTCTGGTACGATATAGTATTTGCATAACTTGGCATTGAGCTTGTATTCTCCAGTTCATCATCTTCGTCTCCTTCTTTATCCGAGTCCCAATCAAGAGTGACCGGATACACTGTCTGAGCTCGAGGAGTTTCATCGTTCATCTCATCAAAAGAACTCATTGTGGTACAGGCGTGCCATTTCGCAGCAAGTGATGTAATAGCCTGAGCTTTATGTGTTATTTTTGCCGCACTGCGCAAGCAGATAAAAAGCCCTGTTACCAGCGTGATCGAGCATAGCTGCATGATAATAAGATGCCATCAGATCTAATTTTAGACAGTAGATTAAACACGATATAGAGAGAATTGGTGGAGTAGGATACCGCGAGTTCTCCAGCTGTGTAAATGTCGATTTTGGAGCTTGGTTCGGTTGTAACAAGCAAGGAAATAAACTGGCTCATTGTCACCGTGACAAGAGTTAGCAAGATGAACCGTCTAAACCGGTGACTTATGACCCGAAGGTTTCTCCTGATTCTCAGATGTCGGGTCAAGATAGAAGCAACATCAGATTCTCTCTCAAAGACCTGAGCATAGCCCTCCAACTTGAGTAGTTGCAGATAGCATGTGAGACGGAAGAGAATACATACAACATAACAGATTGAGGTCCGGTACAGCCACGAACACATCAACAGTATGCATACTACAGCTTTGCTCAAGTATATGTTATAGAAATAAGGAATTTGAGTTCCCACTGTGGTGAACCACCATATTTTGTAGGCACTATCAGCAAGGAAACAGGGGAGAACAAAAGCCACAAGGAGCTTCATTGATCTCTGCATGAGAACAGGTGTGGACAATTAGGATCTAATTAAGTATACTTTGATAAATAGCTCTCATGTTTATGCTACCACTATTATACTGAGATATGAGTGGATTTTAACAGTGATAAGTATATTATGCCCCTTGTCTGAGGACAGGATCAAAATTAAAACAACCTTTGCTAAGCCGCCACCCAGAGAAGCTGGTAGGTAAGGGCGCAAGGCTATGTAAGCATTTAAAGAGAAGTTTCATGGTCTCAGTGATGTGAAAATGGCTGGTTCATTCGTAACTGACAACATCCTTTAAATGGTTATATCATCAATATATCCATAGCTTTACACTCCACCCACCAAGATTGCTGAATATCAAACTTCTCCCACGGTCCCACCAGAATCAAATGAAGAAACTATAGTTATTTCTTACTTATTACTGATACGGCTGCCACTACAATTTGGCAATATAGAACTTAATAAGATAAAATTAGAGAGATGGTAAAGAAATAATATAGATACATAACTAGATTAAGGTTTGGGAAAAAAATCAGGAGCTGTATTATAAGATCATCGAGCAAATGATCCATAATTTGACAATGTTGCGCAGTAAGTTACATATATTTAGATAAATGAGAAGCATCTAAGCTCTCGTTTCTCGGCTCTGCCGCAGCAATAAGAAGAGTAATATTTTCTATAGTAAAAGTAGTAACGATAAAGATCTAATCCTCCTAAAGTTTAGTTCGAACCCAGAAATACATACTCTTAATGCACCAAATCCCAAATAAAATTAGATAGCAAAGCACAGAAACATGCATAAAGAAATCGAGAAATGAAACACGAGCAGGCATAAACGAAAAATAGGGAAATGGTCAAGATAAAAGGAAATGAGAAACATACATTGAACTGCTGAGCATAGCCATGTTGAATCTTGTCGGTTTCATCGCCCAATCTGTCAAGAAACAGAAACTTCCGGAAGCCGTACGTCCGCGCAAAAGAAGAGAGACAAAAGAAAGAGACAGCTGCGAATGATGAGAGAGAAAGCTGAACAATCGCGTCATAAGGTCTTTGATGAGCGGGATCGCAAGTTGAGCACGAAAATACAAAGTGTGACACAATCGGAACGCAGATATTGAGCACGAAAAAGATCGACCACGAGAGCCCCGCCCGCCACAAGCTAGAGTGGTCCAGAAATAGCCATTTTAGGGGCGAAATGTAACTCCTCAACCCTAAACTTGAAATATGGGCTGCAGAATTCGATTTGTTATTGGACGAAAAATCCTCAGCTGCCCCTGATTCCATTAGGGTTTTGATTTCTACTAATGATTAGTTCAGATTGAAATGCATATGCAGTGGTCGCGCGCGCGAGAGGATGGAGTTGCAATCATGTGATTGGTGGTTATGGCCAGAGATTGTGAAAGATTGTTTCAAATCATGCGTGAAAACTTTGAGTCTCTTTTGAATTCGGATATGGATGCGTTTGACCTAAGATTTCCCAAATGATTTGATTATGGACACATTTACACACGTCTTGCCGTGGTCGAGTTAACTTATACTTTATAGCTGGAACGTGTCTGATCATATATTGCTACGGTTTGCATTTCATTTAATTTTATAATTTGCCCAACGTCTTTTATTAGTATTTGACTGGTCTTACTGGCCACCGACTTTACGTGTATTTAATGATAACTAAATATACTCTTAAAAAGTAATAATGAAATAAATGTAATTAAATAAAGTTTCATCTGGGAGCGCCTTTATTGGCTATACTGCAATGGAATAAAATTATACATTTGGCGATAAATAAATTATAAAAGATAAAAATCAGCTATACAGTAATTCATTTGTGGTAAAATTATACAAAACGACAGTATGCCTATTTCGCATGATGATATAGAAAAAACTATCAAAATAATGATAATATGCTGCTTCGTTTTAGAGACGGAAATGGATTTAAGTAAACTCTTATAAATAACCACCAAGGTACAAATAAGATTGAAAAACGCTATAAATGATTAAACCTCTTTAATACTTGACAGATTAACTAAATTTGCCATATGGTATAAGATCTGCAAATACTTTTTTTCTAGATTTTCTTTTCACTAATACACGGAGTTAATTACATCAGGTAGTGTATGACAAAATTGAGGATGGTGTATTGATGCATATCGGGTCATATCTGTTTCGATGTCTCTTTAGTCTTTTTTTTATCTTAAAGCTGTTCATTTTCACAAAAAATTATTGATGGTCGGCCTTAATCATGAGACGGATCCATCCTACCAACTGAATGTGTCGTCATATGACACAGAAAAAAATTGTTGATAGAGGCTTCATTGTGCGATCTCGAAATTAATTTTCCACTGATATGACAATATATTCATTTAGGAACACGAAAGAGTAATCGTTAACCATTTTTTGGAAAAACAAATCCAACTTTTACATAAGAAAAGAAAATCTTCTTATTTAATACTAAAAAGTTCACAATATTCATAAATATCATGTCACACTCCTTCAAATAAAAAATACTATAAATTTCAATCTCTTCTCTCTTATTTTGCAATTTTAGCCCCTCCTCATCCTTCAACTTTCGACAATTCGATCTTAGTGACGTCGGCTTAGTAGGGGCTCACCTACTAATTAGTGCATTAGTGGTGGTTCCACATGTCCTTGTGGATGAGGCCAGCCTCACATAAGTGTATCTTGTTTATTTTTTATTTTTAAGATACAATATTCATTTTTCACTATGGATGTGTTTTTTTATGGAAAAGATTGTAAAATAAATAAATAATATTTTTACTTTTTTTTATATTTCAATTTTTATGAAATAATTTAAGTATGGACCAATAGTAATAAATATACAATAAAAGATAACACATTCTATATAAAAAAATATAGAATGAGATTCTTATCAGTCATCAACGGGCATCTCCCCTGCAACGGACATCCATCGCGTGCAAAACGTTCAGAGAAAGGACGGATTATGGCTAAGACACCCCTTAAGCGTATGGTTGGGATTTCTTAGGTACAGAAATCTATGGGTAGCCAAGGCGAAAATACTATTGTACCCCTCGGCTCCAAATAGACGTATTACTATGATACGCACACTATATCTCATTCTATAGATATCCAAAGCAATAAATGTAATAGAGGTTGGATGATTGATTTGGCTCATTAGTATAATAATACTCATAACAATTAATATCATATACATCTCTCTCTCTCTCCCCCCATTATTTTCCTCACCACCATTGTTGCCGGATCCGATGCCGTCTCCGACTCCCTAGCTCACCCAGAAATACTGTTGAGGAGCCCTATTGCACTTTCATGGAAGGTTTCTTTAGGACTCGTTACTAATATTTGAGCCCGTCGAATCCATCGATTGTTGCTAACGGTTAGTGGCTAATGTAAAGTGTATTGGACTAATACTAAAGCAATTAGTATCTAAAATTAAAAGGTAGTGGTAAGTTCGAATCTGCTGTGACAAAGGTATTTATATGTTAATTTTAAAAGAAAAAAAAGTTGAAGAAGTCGACAAATCAATAGGCCGGATAATTTGCTAGGCTATGAGATGACATAATTTTTTCATATTACCATGTCTCTTGAAATTATTGTTTTGAAATGTATATGTGACGGCTATAAGCCAACCGAATAAAATAATAAAATTATATTTTTAGTATGATAATTAAATTAATATTTATTTATATAACTTAAACCTAAAAACGATGTACCCGAAATGCTAAGAAGGCAAACTTAAGTAGTTCTTCATTGAATTCGGTGAAATCAATATTCTTCGATTTCTGAAACTGCATACTAATTTAAGTTTTGTTTTAACAAAAGAATTAATGAAGGCAAATTTGAAGAACAATTGAATAGAGCGTGACGTGAGTAGAATTTGTGAGTGAGTGTAGAGAAAGAGAATTTTTTTTAAAAAAAAGCAAAAAAGCAGAAAAATAAAAAGCCCGCGTAACGTGGTGAATTTCCACCCATACAAATCTCCCCTGCTGCTCTCGCACACGAACTGCACAGCCACCCACGCACGCACACAATAACGTCCTCCTCTCCTTTCTTCACTCGTACGGAAAAACGCTTCCACGCAGACGCGCCACCCACCGCACAATCCACGCATGCATTTGTAGACCGCCGAGAATCACCAGATTTCCACCAGAATGGGCGGCCAGAGCACTTCAATCGGCGCTCTGGTGCCAACCGTCAAGTCCGAGCAGGCCGAAGAGCCTCTCGCCGCTCCTCCCTCGACTTCCACGCCGCCCGAGAAGGATCAGGAGCCGGAGAAAGACATCCTCTGCCCGATATGCATGCAGATTATCAAGGATGCCTTCCTCACCGCCTGCGGCCATAGTTTTTGCTACATGTGTATCGTCACGCATCTGCAGAACAAGAGTGACTGTCCCTGTTGCTCTCACTTCCTCACTAAGACTCATCTTTACCCTAATTTTCTCCTCAACAAGGTTTGTTTTCTCATACCGTTTACATGGATCGAATATGCAGCTGCGTTCTATGGTAAATTGGCGAGTTTAGTACTCTGCATTTGTGTGTATATGAAATTCTCACTTCCTTTCCAGGATTTATGACTGTTTTACATTTTTAATTATATTGCCGATGCTTCCTTGATGATCAATCTACTGAAGCATCGTTAATCGCTTATCATCATGTGAACTTGAGACTTGAAGTAATAGCGTTTTCTTGTATCCGATACTGGATTGGCCGATCATGTGGAATGCGACCTTTTATCAGTTCTTCTACTTGTTTCTAAAGGGAACCGATCTTTCAAATATTGAAAAGTCTGTTTTCAGAAGACATAAATTCGGTTAGGTTCCAGAAACTGATCAATGAGCAACTGAAATTCTTTCTCAATCTCAAACACTATGTAGAGTTTGTATTCTGGCTTCTGCTAAATTGAACTGGAAGTCGTTTCTTGTTAGCAAACTGATGAACTGAACGTGAAAACAGAGATGCAACTATATGGTGTTGCTGTTGTTTGCATAAAGCAGAGTTGAGCTTTTGAGCAGCCTTTGCGTTTGACATAGAACAAATTAGTATTTCTAGACTTTGCTTAAAACAATGGAGAATGGAGTAAGACATTGGTATTGATGTATTGACATCAATCATGATGCAGTGCTGCCAGTCTACTTATATAAAAGAAACAAAGAATGAAAAACATAATCAAGCTACGAAGTTAGTAAGTCTTATGAAGTGCAAACTCTATTACACCATCTTCTGTAAGATTTTTTCATGGCATTGATAGTTAGAACTTGTGACTTATTTAGACATTTTATTCTATGGTCAAGCTAGTTCTAGTCTAAAGCTTTTTTTCTTTCGAGAATTTTCGGTGCTTTCTAGATATTTTTTTATATTTATCACATGAAGTTTGTTTGTTTTTGTTATTGAGCTTGTGATGTATCAGTGGTGGACTTATGGTGCTGTATGCTTCATGTTGTAGTTACTTGCAAAGACTTCTGCACGTCAAATAGCTAAAACTTCCACTCCTCTCGAACAAGTTCGCCAGGCACTGGAGCAGGTTAGTTTCATAATGATCAAGGAGAAGAGTTTCAAATTGTAAACTTGGTTTCTCCCTTCCTCTTGCACATAACTATCAAATACAATTTTTTCAGGAGAGTCTATTCAGTTTTATATTCTTAGTTTCTTTGCATGCATATGCTCCTTCGCATCTTACATTGGATATGGCTGGACTAGCACTCAGCCCTTTATTAGAATACACCTATTGGGATGTCGCTATTTGCATATTTATTCTCCTTTCTCTAAAACTGACGACACCTTATATATAGTTTAATAGTAAAATTTGAGGTTATTTTTTTTTTCACGATCAGGTTCCCACTGTTTTCTGGTAACTGTAATTCCTGCCAGTCTTGAATGGAAACCTGTTCTTTTCCAGTTTTCCTCCATCTTGATCTTTTCAGTGCCCAAGTTTCACATTGAATGTTCTATCTACTCCATGCGCTTTTTGTAAGAACGTGATTGTAAATAATATCTGGACAGGGATGTGATGCTTCGGTTAAGGAGCTTGAGAGCCTTCTGCATGTTATTGTTGAGAAGAAAAAGAAAATGGAGCAAGAAGAAGCAGAGACAAATATGCAGATTTTGCTTGACTTTCTGGTTTTCTTGAAAAAGAAAAAACTTGATGAGCTCAATGAGGTGCTTTGATCTTAATGCTTTCTATTTTACAGCTCTCTTGTCTTCATAGATGTGCTAGCTCGTTTATACTTCTGCAAATGTATTGTAACATTTTTTATCATGATCTCTAATATGTCAGAAAATTATGCCGATTGAGTTGTTATTATTATATCATAAATATGTCACCACAATATCCATCTCTGGAATTGCAGTTAAGATTCATGTTGGATGACTTGATATCTGCAAGCACTCTCTTGGTGTCAGATTCTTAAATGAAAAAGGCGGAGATCAGTCATAATAAAGATTGCTTGGCTGTCCATATGTCTCATGCAGTATTTATGTATTTAACATTGTAATTATGGCCTATCCAAGGTTCAATATGTGTGCAGCCCATGAAGGAAAATTTAGCAGCATAGTTTTTTGGATAGTAGTCCTCAATTTCTGTATGATCTCTTTTCCTTTAAAAACAAAAGAATTTATTTTCTATTTGTCCTACAGATACAATCCGACCTCCAGTACATAAAACAAGATATTCATGCCGTGGAGAAGCGTCGAATAGAGTTGTATCATAGAAGAGATAGATACTCTGCGAAAATGAGAATGCTTTCTGATGATCCGAATTCAAAATCTTTATGGCCATCGTTGATGGATAAACATAGAGATACCACCACCGTCCCTAGGGCAACTACTGCACCAGACCAGGTCCGCTTGAGTTCTAGCATGTCCAAAAACCAGAAAGTTGATTTAAAATCTTCTACAAGCCCTTTAACCCCACGGAAGGATGCTTCTGGTGTGTCAGATAACCAAAATCTCAGTCAATCTGGACTGGCATTGGCCAGAAAGAGGCGGGTCCATGCACAGGTTGGTTGTATTTTGCTAATCAACATATATGCATTTATGCTTATTGTGTGCTTCTAATTCCCTAGGAAGAGGTAAACAACTTATAGATGTTGAGGAAATTCTTTCCATCAAAGAACTGTGATATGCAGAAAATGCTCTCGAGAAAATAGCCAATTGTAGAAATACTTATGCTTCCTACATAAATTTTAAGTCCACTTTTCTTGGGGTGCTTGGCATCCTAGTCTTTCTAAAATACTTTGTCATGTCAGTACCCCATTGATTTCTACATTAGTTGATGACTCTCCAGGGTCATTAGATGTGTAATCATTATCAAATGCATGCTTTAACTGAAATTGATTTTTTTTCTGATATGGTGATACTCATTTCTATTACTACAGTTCAATGAACTGCAAGACTGTTACTTGCAAAAACGAAGATACTGGGCAAGACTACCTTCAACACAGCAAGAACGAGATTCACATGGTGTAACCAGAGAAGGTTACACAGAAGGACTTGAGGATTTTCAGTCTGTTCTGTCGACCTTCACACGATACAGGTATAACCTTACACACATATGCTAGTTTCTCTAGTTGACTAAAACTTACTGACTAACCAAGTTTTGGTTGATTAATCAGCCGGTTGCGGGTTGTAGCTGAACTAAGACAAGGCGATTTGTTTCACTCAGCTAACATTGTGTCCAGGTTAGTGGAGTTGACTTCTGTTGTGCATATATACTTTTATTGGGGTCTGTTAAGTACTGCATGAAAAAATTTCAATTTGTGTCCCATTATTCTATCTTGCATATAGAGCCAGAAAATTAGGAGCACTTTGGCTACTCTTTAGACACACAATGTTTACTGAGTCCATTTATCTAAAGTTTCATCTGTTAAGGTTAATCAAGAGAGAATCATGTTGCGAACAGTATCCTGGCATATGCTACTTTAGTATGTCTCTCATGGGTGACAACTGACAACTGGTGGAATGCTTATAATTGTTCCATATTAGAATTCCAGATTTTGTAGCACAAACCTCGTAGCTCAAGTGACTCAACCCGTACCAATTTCAGTCCTTATCTCCCCTTTTCCAACTCAAACCAGAGAGAGAGAGAGAGAGAGAGATGAATTCCAGTTATTGCTTTCTTTCATTAACCAACAGTTGCACTTGGATGAACTTAGCACACGTAGATAGTGTTTTTCACTAATCCACCTAAATCGATTGGTGCTTGACATGACAAAATCTCCACCTTTTAATCACTACAAACTTCAATTATTAAGTCATGATATTGATTTTCAATTGTTTCTGCCTAGGATGAAGTGCTTAGCTACCCCTTATTTTCATGCATTTCAGCATTTGGCCCTGTCGCTATGGGTCAAGTGCAATAATATATTTATAGTTTTATACTAAAAGAATCATGTATTTCCCTTTGCAGTATAGAATTTGATCGAGATGATGAATTGTTTGCAACTGCTGGAGTGTCACGACGTATCAAGATTTTTGAATTTTCATTGGTATGTAGGAATTGTTTTGCTTCGATTTTCCTTTCTGGGATGTTTGTATCACATTAGTGGCAGGAACCATTCAACATAGTTTTCTGTTGGTGATAGTTGGAATTGTTATGCTCTTTTAAGTATTAATACTTCTTGCATGTTACAAGATTCATGATTTGGTTATTCGTTATTTAATTATGTAGATTGGACTCCAAATTATTTGGAAATTTCTTAAATGAGGTTGCTCCAATATACATTTGGCATCTTTCAGTGCCTTGTTGGAGTCCCTTGTTTCTAAAATTTTCAATTTTAACTATCAATTCTCATATTAGTGCAATTGTGATCCAGGTAGTTAATGAACCTGCTGATGTTCAATGTCCAGTTGCGGAAATGTTGACACGATCGAAACTCAGCTGTTTAAGCTGGAACAAGTACACTAAAAGTCACATAGCCAGCAGTGACTACGAAGGCATAGTAACTGTTTGGGATGTGACCACTCGACAGGTACTACAAATGTAATTGAATTGGTATGTTTCTCCATTTTAGTTATTCTGAATGAAGTCCCACATACATCGACTGAGTGAAAACCTACATTGTCTGAAATTTTATCCAGAGTGTGATGGAATATGAGGAACATGAAAAACGTGCCTGGAGTGTTGATTTTTCGCCAACAGAACCTTCGATGCTAGTCTCAGGGAGTGATGACTGCAAGGTATTTGAGAGGCAAAATTCTTGTTCTTGTCTCTAAAGTTATAGATACTGCATAAAACATGTGGGAGTTGTACCTTCATTGAGGATTGCCTTTAGAAACACCAAATTTTAGCTATATATTTCCTGTCTGCTACGTTTTTCCTTTTCACCCTTACCTTCACATATCTCGATAAAATTTAGTACTGACCAATTTGAGGTGAGGCTTTTATGGTGTCAGAGAGTTGATACAATAAGAAGGAATAATCAGAAGCAAATGACACTCGTCCTTTCAGATTTTTCATGTGTCCCTTTACTGTTCCTTTGAACAGAAAAGAGAAGGGAAAAAACAAAAGATAAAAACAGGAAGAAAATGAGAGAGTGATAAAGAGATAATGGAGGGAGAAGAGAATGAAAAATCATAGTAATATCTATTGCCAGAAACAAATGGATGTTGCGGGACATGTTTGTAAGTTAGAACTTGAATCATGCAGTAAATACTTCTTATATAGTCTTTTGTTTTTTACTTACTTCCGCAGATAACTCATCATGATAAATTTGTCCAGATGTTTCTACCTTACAATCTGAATGCTTGTTAAGAAATCCCCTTTGAGAACTTGGTTATATTATGATATCTTTTATCTATGACTCAAATGTTCAACAGGTCAAAATATGGTGTACGAAACAGGAGGCAAGTGCTCTCAACATTGATATGAAAGCCAACATATGCTCTGTCAAATATAACCCTGGATCTAGTGTTCATATAGCGGTAATCTCATTGGTCATATTTTTGAAAGCAATCTCATTGGTCTTTTTGTTGTGGGAATTCGTGATTCTTCTTCCTTGATATTCAAGCTGGCCAGAAGACGTATGTATGAAGTTGTTTCCTCTTGTCCCTAACAGGTTGGTTCTGCAGATCACAATATTTATTACTATGACTTGAGAAATATACGCCAGCCATTACATATATTAAGTGGGCACAGAAAGGCTGTATCATATGTGAAATTTTTGTCCAACAATGAGCTCGGTTCAGCATCTACAGACAATACATTGCGCCTGTGGGATGTCAATGAAAATGTACCCGTAAGTTTCTATTTTTTTCTCACTGTTCACTTCAAGGTAGTCATATTAAGGGTACTGCTCACATCCTAAGCTTCACACACACTACTCTTCCCCTTTGAAACTGATCTCTGCATTCGTATGTCTTATATTTTCTTTAGGTACGCATATTTAGAGGCCATGCAAACGAGAAAAATTTTGTGGGCCTTTCTGTTAACAGCGAGTACCTAGCATGTGGCAGTGAAACTAATGAAGTATATGCGTATCACAAGGTACTGGTTGGATCCACATCTTCTTGTATATCTAACTACTTCATCCAGGAAATCTTATAGTTAACATGTCTGGTATTTTTTGTAGGCTATATCGAGGCCTGCAGCGTGGCATAGATTTGTCAATTCTGGTACTGATGAAGCGGAAGAAGAACCCGCGTCATACTTCATTAGTGCAGTGTGTTGGAAGAGTGACAGCCCAACAATGCTAACAGCAAACAGTCAAGGAACAATTAAGGTTCTAGTACTTGCTCCCTGATTCAGGAAAATAATACTGTTAAGTTATTAGGAAAATATATAGGAGTGAAAAAGATTCTACATGCAACTATCTATTTCTCTCTAGAGATCCAACTTATGGAATAGCCGTTTGTTGGGTTTCAGCCAAAATTTATAGATGCGATTGGAGTTTAACCCTCTCAAGTTTGCATGGTTGCTTTGTTTTGATGTCTATTTTTTCCACTTTTTAGTCCACGACCAGTGTCTAGTTGAGTGATATTTTGATAGTTCATATCTATATGTCTCTTACGTTTATATTTTTTTCTTGGTTGGGTGGGTTATTTGCGGACGCAGAGATTCAATTTCTAGATTTGCTAAGCATCCATGCTCACCTCGTAACTTGGCATGGAAGTTCTGTTGAACATGCGTGTGAGCACATAGTATGATATTAATAAATAAATCACAATTAGATATTAATAAATAAGGGAAAATATACAAAACTAGCACTATTTATACATGAATTGGAAATTCTAGCACTCTAAACTAACATATTGAAATAGTAGCACTTTTGGACTTAAAATGTCCAAAATATCCCCCAATCAATATATGAATTCCCATCAAATCCCTAAACCTTTCTCTTTCCCACTCCACACCCCCCCCCCCAACCCCAACACCCACGACCACCCTTTCCCCTTCTTGCCGCCACCCTGTTCCCCCTC
>JAYJMF010000073.1:1876281-1889478 GCA_036873715.1 Salvia sclarea
TATAAAATCTATATTATATATAAACGGGTTCGGGTAGCGGGTACCCACAGCTAATTTCCCAAACCCGACCCAAACCCATCACCGGTATTAGTCTTCAAACCCATACCCGACCCAAATCCATTTCGTACTTACCCAAACTCGACCCATCAGAATTTGGTAAATGCGGGTACCCTAAAAAACCCGACCCATTGCCATCCCTAAACAAGACCCCTAGACACTATAATGTAATTTCATTGTATATATTGATAATAGTCAGTTTTTTTCTAACTTGATTGGAGTACAAAATAATATAGTAAAAGGGATTCCCAAAATGGCAGTTAATCGCAATTCTTCTCAGGCGAAATATGACTAAAATTCATCTCACTTCTTCAAGATTGAATTTTTCGACTTTTAGGGTTGCAGTAAGAAGTTAAATCCATTGGCTTTTCTGCAGGCCCAATATAGTAAATTTACTTTGAAACCAAAGGCCCACATTTTTTACTGGACCGGCCCAATTATTTAATACAGTTTCAAGAATCCAAGTTATCAAAGTGAACTATGAGTTTTGCGAATTACATTAACTTCCTCAAAGTTTAATAAACTGATTAACGACAGACGCCTAAACACTATAACGTAAATTTCATTAATCAAACAAATTATATTTCGTTTTAATTTAATAATAATTAAAGCAATTTATATATGTATATATATTATATTATTATCATAATCAGTTTTTTCTAACTTGACTGGAGTACAAAATAATATGGTATTTGAACAAATAAGAATGCAATAGAAAATAATAGAAGAAGGAAATGTTTAGGCTTCTAGCTTCATGGCTGCAGTCTAGCTTCAACAGAAAATCTCATACTCAATTGTTTAAACTTTAATGCAGAAAATTTAGCGATTAAAGCAAGTTTTCCGAGCTGTAAATCTCTCTTAACTCATCAATTCCAGCTAGGATTAATTGACTCAATTAAAGCAGTTGCTGCATTGCAGAATCTTACATAAAACATCAACAGAATATTTAAAAGGGATTAATTATAAAATAAACACAACAATCCCAACTGACAAAAGCCAGCTAACGAGAAACAGCAGCCATTGCACAGTCAGCCACTTGGAACCCAATTCTCTCCTTGTCCAAATCATAAACAACTTCCACATTCTGCTGCTGGAAGCTTCCAAAAACCCCAGCTGGCCCATAGTGCTGGTCACTCTCATCATCCATGCTTTGGAAGAGCAAGCACTTCACCACGGTGGAGTTGCTTGGAGCTCCCATAGCGTAGAACGTGTTCCCTTGCGGGAGAGTGAGGGTCGCATTGTTCAAGAAATGGAAGGTTATGGGAGGTAGATCATCATCACCAAGAATGTCGTTGAACTGGCATGGCACGCGGTAGCAAAGATTGAACCCCGATCTCTCCTCCACTTGAGTAGCTCGAGGGTAGGTTATGACCGCCCCGAGGGCCTCCACGAGTTGTGAGTAGAATGGCTCGGGCAAGTGTGTGTAAGTCGTGCCCGAGTCTATGATCATGCCCCCATTGCCAGCAGAGTCGAAACCCTTTAGGTTTAAGGGCACTTGTGTTTGAGTGGTGTTTCCCACAGTTATAGCTTCTAGGCCAATGTAGTAGAAGTTGGGGTACATTGGACTTTTCAACATTGGAGTAAATTGTAGGTAGTCTTTTGAGGTTATGGCTAGGTCTCCTACAATCAAAGGGGTAGATATATTAGGGTTGTTTGCATATTTGAAAGGTAAGAAGCAATGGGAGAAACCCTTTTGGAGAAACCCTAATTGTGATGGGAGGGAGAGAGGGCCCTTTCCAAACCCTGCAATTCCTATAGGCTCTCTATATGTGGAGCCAACGCAACCAAAACCAAATCCCATGATTTCCCGTGTTGAATTAGGGTTTCCTGTGTGAACCCTGAGAATGTCCAGAGTGAGAGTTCCAGCCACAATGCCTTGACCATAGGTGTAGGCAAATGAAGGGCATGGCCTACTACACGTGGACCGGACGAGGGTGGTCAAAGAGCACCCTGACATTATACAAGGGTCAAAGGGGTTGTCGGAGCTATGGATATCCATACAGAAAGAGCTTGAACATGAATCTCGGGAAGAGGAGGAGGAGCGAGTAGGGGAGAAACTCGCAGACAACTTGTGCTTTCTGTAGTCGTCGCAATCTAGGCAATCGAAGGAAATATTACCACAGGGCACCCAAGTTAGGTCGCTGCCCGTGTCTAAATAGACTTGAATGATTTGAGGGGGTGTACCTAAATTCAGGGATATGATGTATCCATCTCTAACTTCTTTCACTGGCTCTGTCATGTCAACCACTCTTGTGGAGGATTTTGGTGTGGGGATTGTTGATCGAGAAGAATAAGTTAAGCCCAAAACTAGTGATTCTGATTTAGCTATCATTTCTCTTGCATGGGGTTTTGCAAAGATTAAGGTTGCAACGAGAAAGAGAGAGAAGTTGAAGGCTGTGATTATGCCAAATGACATGATTGAGTACTCTTCAATATTATTGTCTTCAACTTGTGAAATGTGATAGGTTTCAAACAAGCATGTGCATCTATTTATAAAGACATATAGTCGTTGAAATAAACAATTCATTGCCTTATCTCTCATCATTTCATATTTCAGTTTAACACCACAAACAAGGTTAAGTTCTCAATGAAAGAAGCCAAACTCTCGAGCTGATCGAACTACAATAGTTGGAATATGAAACATTATCATTTTTTACTTTGATCTTTTTCATCAACATCTTAACCAACAATTATATATATCCAATCGAAGAATCATGTTAAGGAATACTTCCCGTCACAAACTTACTCACTCCACTAATTACAACATTCAAATAACCGGCATGCTCTAATAGTAATAACACAACATGTAGTCAAATTAATGTGTAATTTGACTCAATATGATCGGCCAAAAATTAGGGCTTGTGTTTAGCTAGCTAGAAACTTCGTCATATTGATATCATGTTGCGTGGATGAGTGCGTGTAAATATGATTTTTAATGTATACTTTTCTGAATGGAAAATAAAATGATTGATAGTGACCAATTAATTTTGTCTGCAAAAATTTGCTTAATGTAGAAATGAAGACAAGCGGCGGTACCTCAATGGATATAAACATGTTTTTTAATTTTGTATATGATTGTAACAGAAAAGGAGCTGCTACTGCGCGTGCTTGTATTTTATGGTTTACTGATGTGTAATAAAATGGTACTAAATACTAATTAAGTATTTAATAATTAAGGTTAGAGAATAATTTAAGAGACAAGTGCATCAAACGTTGTAGTTCAGAGGAAAGTAGTGTCCTCCTGCACTTTTAAGGGAATTTTGTAATTTCAGCCTTGTATGTGGTTTTTGTTTGACTCCTATTTACTATTTAGATCAAGATTTGTAGTGAAGTTCTATGTTTTTATTCTCAATATTTTCATAGATAAGAGAAAGGTCTTAATTACCCATCTTGTTTGAAAAGGATCAATTTAATTAATTATAAACTGTAATCCAACCTATAATTTTAGGTTTAATTCCAACCTATAATTATAGGTATAATGCAATTTCCCCCACTTTCAATGAACTACCATAAATTATTGCAATTAGGTCTAAGCTAATTAACATATATTTGAACCAATGTAATTAAAAATATTCTGATGAGTTTTCTTTGTGAACGCATATGCCTTTTTCAAGGTGAGTGTTATGGGCCTTTAATTTTTTTCCTTATCTCATAAACATATGTATATATATATTCGTAAAATATATAATATATATGTAAACATAAATACATGTATTATAATATGTAAAGTCACGTACTTGTTAATTAGTGAAGCAGTCGAATGTTCTAGCATAATTAATTGTCTTTTCCCTTTATCCTGAATTTGTTCGTAGTAGTTGCATGTTTCTTTATCTTAAAAATTATACCAACTTTTTTCGCCTAATCAGTGACTCCTTTCGTGTCATAAATCATCATCTTTTTTTTTCTGATTATAATCAGGAAAAGAAAGTACGTAGGATTTTAAATAAATATTCAGCTTAAGAGTACCAGTATAATCGCCTCATTAATCTCCATTAATTTTTTATTGCAGGGAATGATGCATCTGGTACCTTTATTCATTATATCTTGGACCAATATGTTTTAGGTATGCATGTACTATTTTAAGTCTTTTTTTCTTTTCTTTTTCTGAATCGAAAAAAAAAACCATGTATACTTGTATAGTTCGTGTAGTACGTAGTTCACCAAATGAACAAAAAAAGTTGACCACAACTAAGTTTTTGCAACAAGGTTGAATTTTCATAGAAATTCGTCATTATCAAATTTAGAACAAATTTGTGTCAGTATAAGAAGGTGATTGGTATATGGATGCGAAAACAGAATGTGGTAAGAATTAATGAAACGAACTTGGAAATGAAATGATAGTACGTGGGAATAGTGATGAACCCAGGATATGTAAGGGGGGACAACTGATTATATTTTAACCTATAAAATAAAAATTATTACTATTTGAAATCAAAATGCGACCATAAACTCCATAGTTAGGCTATTGAATGCGACATTAAAATTGATGCCCATATTTTGGTTAAGTAGACAGATAAAAAGAAATATGATAATATCATATATATCGATTTGTTGAATATAAATACTAGTTGCATCATAAAGTTATTGTACCTAGTCTTTTATTAATTTATATTTCATGTCATAAACAAAAATGCACACGCAACTTAGCAGCTGATGATGTGGAGATGCTGCAGAATTCCCCAATTTCTATAAAAATCTTTGTCGTATATCTACTTGCTCTAAGTAGATTGCCAGCATGTACTTTATACTATTTCTAGAAAAGCAAATACCATTGCACTAACATATCATTAGCATTATAATATGTCCATAAAGAAAAACATTATAGTATGAGTGGAAAAGCTAGCAGATTATCTGTTTAAAAGCCCATAAACTGTACTTCCAATAATAGTTTAATTCTTTAATATGTTCGGAGATGTTTAACATAGTATTTAATTAATTATTCTTTTACCATAAATATGTGGTGGTATGACGCCGACATCATATAGTATTTAGAATCAACAAAATATTAACTCCGTGCACTCACTTTTCTAATATGTGTGTGTATATATAGATGATTAAGTAAAAAACTATTTTTACCGTGAGAATATGAGAACTATAAAATCATGAATTCGTTGTGAAATGGCATTCCTCATGCCCTTGGAAGCTTTGCTTCAATAAATGCTTTTTCTGCTTCAAAAAAAAATGAATTCGTTGTGAAATTTACAGTTCCATCGATAATAAAATTAGGTTGAGTAGTTTTGTGGATACGGATCTAGATTTTTAACACAAAAATACCAAATGTTTTCTCATTAATAATAATGAACCCTCCAACACATTTAAGTCGAGCTATCTAAAATGTACCTACAAGTCAAACAGCGGGTAGCTTCTTTTTATAAAAATAAAAGAAAATAAAGGCAAAGGTAATGATGTCTCAGCAGTTGCAGTTGAACTCCTGTACAAAATCTGAATAAATGAACGGAATGATACACACTATAGCCATCAAACAATTTTATGACACAACACGATAACACGACACGTCTCTGTAAGTTGTTGGCAATGAGGGAGAGGGACCCGTCTCAACTCTTAAGAGCAGCACGAGGCACTGGCTGGCCTCTCCGCTGTTCGATCCACAAGGACCATTCCCGATGGGTTAGGCGCTGGCTGCAGACGAGGCAATCTCTTTGCTGTGGATGCAGAGAAATAAGTTTCAACTCACAAGGCGACAGGCATATCAAATTCGAAAAAATTATGCTGATAGATTTTATAGATATTGAACGGAATTACTAAATAGCTTTCTATTGTTCAACCACTAAATAGTGTGTTTTCAAGTGAATAATATTTACCTATCTCATAAAATAGGTCATTCACATTAGTTGCTGTTTTTGCAGATGTCTCCATGAAGAAAAGGCCATTCGCTTGCCCATAAGTTTGTGCATCCTGCAACAATATCGCAAGCAATTAACCCTACCATGCCGTAAATGATGCCCAAGGGCAATGGTAACAATCATTTATTAGGAGTTTTGTTACCATAAATCAACACCAAAACCACCATCCTAACAAGTGGAAAATGTCCGAATGAAGACAAGTGTCGATAGAAGTTGCAATAGACATAAAGAAGTGGTAGAAGTTGTGCATTAAGCTAAAAGCACGCATATATATCCAAAGTACTTAACGAATATATGCAAGGAGAAAGAGATATGCTTGCCTCTGATTCCACTTTTTTCGCGTCCAACAAATCTGATTTATTCCCAGCAAGGGCCATGACCATATTTGGGTTGCCTAATGCCACAAAGAAAAAGGATGTCAAAAATGAATGAATGCAGACATTTCAACTACAAATTATTGATAGAAGGTGAGATTGAAAACTCATCAAAGAAAAATCAGACGGGTAGCTAGATGACATTATCTCAAGTAATGAATAATCATTCTTTTCCAAAGTTTGTTGCAATACTAACATATTCTCGCCTACTGGACATATTTCCTGTTCAAAGTGCTCTAAATCTCAATAAGATGGAAATGTAAGACTATTTTTGTATAAATATGTTATCATATTTTTGTTGTGGGAGGCAAGAGTATCGGGGATGGAAAATCGAGCCCTCCACCTCCCGTCTACATTGGCAGGTCTCCCACTTAGGCGTCATGACTCTTTTCACTCATCAATAACGATGAAGACGACAAGTTGTGCGATATGTAAAAATTTCTTGCCTCGTACTCCAACTCCATCTATCCAATATCCAATCATCAATCTTAAATATTCCATATACTTTTCCTTCTTAAATACCACTCTCGCCAAAACTAAAACAGTTTTGACAACATAACCCCATTCACTCCTATTAGTTTCGTCAACAAACAATATAAATATCCCAACTTCTTAGCCTCATATAGAACTTTGAAGCAGAACATCCAAATTGGAAGTAGGCATAAGAACAACTGCATCACTTATCATATGAACACCCAATTGCCTACCAGAAAATTAAAAAGGATAGCTAAAGCCAAATTTGCCTTTAAAAATTGGAATTTACCTTGTGCTTTGAGCTCCTCAACCCATTTTTTGGCCCGATCAAAGGATGCCTGAAGAATGAAAAAAATCTTCTAATGAGATGAAGGAACTGGCTAGAATAACCAAGTGTCATACTTTAAGCCAATTACGAAATCATATGCTATGGCACCAAGTTATTCAGTGCACAACAAAGCTGTATTCTTTATTGCATATATAGATTAGGCAGGAAGAACTAACTAATAATGTACCATCAGCTCACTCAAAGTAACTTCTGTATCAGCACATAACATAAACAAACTACTTGCTATTGAGGAGCTACATAAAATTCTGTTGGTTGTATTTAGATTGAAGTATTTTAAGGGAAGATTTGAAATCAATAATAACAAATCTAATTACTTGTTTGGACAAGTATGTTCATTTCAAATTATTCCTGAAGGGGTGTTTAAAATCCACTTTATGTAGGGATCATTTAAAATCTCTTCCTCAAAGACATTCCTCAAAACAAACTTTTATCAAAACTCAAGAGTATTCACATAACACAACATTCAATAACTCGATTCTTAAGTGATCAGCGCTTACTTGGTTTGTTACATCATAAACAATTATGGCAGCAGCAGCTCCTCTGTAATACATTGGAGCCAAGCTGTGGTATCTTTCCTGACCTGCCGTGTCCCATATTTCAAACTTTACAGTTGCATCATTCACAGCAACTGTTTGTGAAAAAAATGCCGCACCTATAGTCGATTCCTACAGCATGAAACAGATCGAGCCAATCATGAAGAGTTTTTGATTTAGCATCAATATACACGACAGAGTTTTATAACTACCTGAAACTCAACAAATTGACCTTTCACGAAACGCAAAACTAAACTAGATTTTCCGGCCCCTACATCTCCAAGAAGCACCTGGAGCAACAAACAAAAACAAAAAAACTCATCCAAATAAGGTAACAAAGATGACTATTTATTGCCAAGCCTTGAAACAATGAACTTAAGTGAAGCGAACCAATATGAAAATAGAAGAAAAACAAGAAATTATATTTATCATCTAATTAATTCCAGGAAAAAAAAAAAAAAACATCATTACCAAGGAATCACAAATCTTGGGAATTTTTTCTTCCTAGGTTTTAAAGTAAGAAAAAACATCACCCGATCACATATCTCGATCCAATTCATAAAATTAAAAACACATACAGTTTGTGACTTTTAGTTGAATTATACTAATTTACAATTTGGTGAATTGCATCAGAAATATATGGTCAGGTAGATCAATACTTTTATCACAACAGCATCGAGAAAAACTAAAAAGCACAACAAAAAAACTAAAACTAAAATAAAATAAATTAAACCTTTCCGAAGATCAATATACATCGCTATATCTAAATTCATAAATATATGATTGACACATGAAGGCCAGAAATTGAAATCTGCAATCAATATAGCGGCGAAGAACTAATATCAACAACAAATTGTAGAAAATTGGCAAAATTTTCGCTCATCTAATGTCAATAAACACCGATCTTCATCATAGAAATCATTATATACCACCAATTCCACAATCAACATAACCAGTGGACAGATGTAAAAAAGAAATCCATAGAGAAAAGATGCAAATTATATAAAAAAATAAAGTGAAATCAGATAAAGAAAAGATAATTGGAAGGAGAAATGCAAACCAGTTTGGCGTTGATGCTCTTGTTTCCGCTGGAAGCCATGAATAACAAGAATCGCGCACAAATCAGGAGCTAAATTCAGCGTCGGAGCAGCTAAAATTTGAATCTTTTTGATTGAAATTGAAATGATTAGGGATAATTGATAGAAAAGAATTATAGTTGGGGTTTGAAAGAAAAGGGTATGATTGAAATGTATTAATAAAACTTAATTAAAACCCCATCTCCCACGTAAGTTGATCAAAACCGTTGAATTTGCCATCACTTTTTCCCCACACAGTTATTTTCTACATAAAACACAAGTATTAAGATTAAAGTCGAGGAGCAATTGACTCGAGCTTAATACTACCTTACTTAAATTACATTATTTATTATCTGAGTCGAGTCAAATTCGTACTTTGTTTATTGAATATTTTGAACTTAGACTTTTGTTCAAAACTTATTTTAGAATTAACTTTTATTTAAACTTAATACTAGTATAACTTAAATGAATATTTTAGATTTGTCTATATTTAATTAAGCATAAACAAGTTTATTAACAATAATCTAATCTATAAAATTAGATATAACACATAAAATTAGATAGAGACTTGATATAATTATATCAAGATATAGGATATACTAATATAGATTGTATGATCAAGTAATTATCTTATTAAGAATTATAAGTAATACATATAATAAGTTGAAGGATGTCAATTTCAAATTTGGCTTATTTAACTAAGAAGCTCGAATATTTTTTTATACATGAAGGAGATGTGTGAAAACGTCAAAAAATTAATGGATGCAAATTTGAAGGGACCCATTTTTTTTAGTTTAATTTGTTTTTTTCAGGAAAAATTGCCTTTGACCAAACCTTATTCTTCCACATATTCCCATTTCACAGCACCACACATGTTGCTCTGATCACTTTTCCTGCATCTTCCCACCTCAACCACTCCAACTCTCTCAAATAAATGAATAATGAATGTAGAAAAATAGTTTAGATGAGCTAAAATCGATAATGTGGTACGATGAATGAGGAGTGTTAATAACTATCGTGAATTTTCAGTGGTATATTAAGTACTCCAATGTCACAATTTCTTTTATGGTTCGTATGCCAAAAAAATTGTTATGTTAATCTTATAATAGTAGGATTCATATAAATAATTATTTTAAACAATATTTTAAGTGAGACACGTGTGCTTCTCTCTTATAATATTATTTTATTTTATTTTCCGATCATTTTATTAAAACACGTGCAGTCCGCAATGTACGTGATAAATTTTTGTGCACAGAATGAGTGTAAGATTTGAAAAATAAAAAATATATAAAAATTAATTAAGGGTATTGAAACTTCTATGACTATACATTTCAAAATGAGATGGTCTTCGAGAAACACCCTCACGTCAATTTTCGTGTTTCAAAATTAGAGATATTTTATAAACATGAAAATATGAGATGGGAATCGAATTGAAGTTGAAAAAAGATATGTTGATAATTCATGTGGTATTTTTACCACGACTTGACTGTCGGGGTCGTATTTGGTGTGTGATTTGTGTTTGTGGTTTTCTTCTATCATGACTTACAATATTACAAATTTTCTCACGAATCGTCATTAAGATTCAAGTTATTTCGTTTTTTTTTTGGGGATAATAAGTTGACGAACATATAAATTTTTTTAGTTCGTAACCATTGAAATTTTTAAAATATATATTTGGATTAATAATCCTGTACAATCCCCAGAATATATATATATATATCGCGATTGATTAATGGTTGCGACATCCTAATCAAGGTAACCTATATGACAAACAAACTACTGAAAAATATATGTAGCCAACTAGCTATGATTAAATATAAAAAAACAATTACACTATATATTCTGTTTAATGGGGTTTGTTTTTGTTAAATATATGACAACAACCTAACTTTAATTTATGAGTCCAGAATATTAAATATTTATCGCTTATAATATATTTTTACTAAACGTGCATTTTTATATTTAAGGGTGAAGCTTTCGATTTCAATTCTTTTGACACAATATAAATTTAATACAGTGGATGACGGTGGAATATCTTGGTCAATTTGAGGCCATGCTTGGCTTGCTATCTGCCAAATACTCCTGATATGTTATGGGGCCCATATAATTACTGGTGGCATATTAACAAATAAAAAGTCTATATGTGATTAATGTGTATGATATAAAATACTTATATGGATATTACATATTCATATATATGTAGGTATATAAGAAATTATGTAATTTTATGGGATATGTTCAGGTAGGAAAGGTAAATTTCCTAGGAAATATAAATGAATCTGGGCCTTTGATAGGTTAGATCAATGGTGGAGATTTACACTCAATTGTGCTAAGTGTTTGTGCTCCGTGTGCTACGCAAAGGTTGTGCTAAGTGTTTGTGATGTTTGTGTTAGGAGTTTGTGTTGTTTGCTAGAGAATCTGTGTTACGAAATAAAGAAATATATGCTAAACTCATATATTTAAATCTGTACTAAATAGTAATACTGATAGTGCTACACACATATGAAAGATGTGCTAAATGAAAATTTCGCACCATAATCCACCCCGTAGTCTTATTATATGGGAGCAATCATAATTATCAATTATTAACTTAGCATTTTTGATATTAAACATATGCTACAAAAATACATATCCTGATTAGATATAATGAATCCTGATAAACAATGAATAGATTAACACAAAAAATAAAAATTGAAGAAACAATATTGAAAACATAGAGTAAAACAATGAAAGTGAGATAGATAAAGTAACACCAAAAGCTAAAAAGTTTGTAGGAGGAGACAATGGGTTTATACTTATTTGTTAAAATATTTTCAGATTCGAATTTGTTAATTTATCTACATTATACCCATTCCTATCTCGTCAAAAAATTAGTGTTACCATCTATACTTTGGGGAAATGGAATCGCCTTTTATGCTACAAGTAATATAACTCACCTGATCCATTTAGGTATATAAAATATTTGAATACAATAATCAAATATAAGTTGTCCCAGTAAAAAAATAGTCGGTATGACAAAGCAAGTATTAATAATAATATATTAAGTTGAAACATCAATTAATCTAGCGAGACTTATAGCTAGTGTGAAACAATGATATATGATGAATAATGGTATAACTAGAGCTATTTGGATGGATGTTGTTTTTGATGAGCAAGAGCAAGAATAGAATCAGCAAGTTTGTTAATGGCTTCGACCAAACTATTAATGCCTCGTCGATTAATCTCAGCTTTGGACTCCTCAATCTGCAGCCTTCTCTCATGCACACTCATACTCATCATCTCTCTCTCTCTACTTCTCTTCTCACTTGACTCTATTGCTTCTGCTATTATTCTTGCACTCTTCGATATGGCACTCCCAATTCCTTCTATACTGCTTCTACCTTTCCTCTTCCTCCTCTTTGCCGGTGACTCCGACTCGCTTCTCTCTGAATCTGAGCTATCTTACACAACCCACATGCAACACTTGTCAATGTATGTTTACAAAACTAATTTGAAGAAGCTAACCCAGCAAGAAGTAGAGAGATGATGATGATGATGAGAGAGAGTACCTACAGTAGTTGGAGTTGGTAATGGGGGTTGATGAGTTGGCGGCGGCGGCGGCGCAGCAATTCTGGGACTGGGTGTAGTAGTCGTCTTCTTCTTCTTCTCCACAAGCTCCAATAAGGCCTGATATATCTCGGGCAACATATTCAAAGGCAAACCCTTTTGTTTCCTCTGAGTCTTGTCAAGAGCCCAGTAATTCCCCTCATAATCCCTCACCTTCTTGAAATCCCTCATCAGATTATCCCACTTGTCATTACACTGATTCTGGCTACGGAAGCAGCCACGGCGGCAGCAGTAGTCCTCCACCCACTTCCACCGCTGCTCCCCGCGCTTGGACCTCCTCTCCTCCTCCATCTTCTTCGCCTCCATCAGCACCGCCGTCTCTTCCACGCTCCAGTTCCCTTTTCTGTATTCCCGAACCCCACTAACATCTCCCTTCTCTGCTATACTGCTCATTTCATCCATGCAAATACTCGCTCACTTAATCTTAACCAACATTCCTCTTTTTTTAGTTTTTTTTTTCACCTGAAAAAGGAGGAATTCATCATCAAAAACAAAGAAACCAAATGAGGGTTACCACTATTAATTTCTTTTTTATATTAAACTTTGCCCAACCTATTGTACGTAGCAAGCAACTTGTCACCACAAATACAAGAAAACATATTTCTGATCATTAACAACTCTAGAGAGAGAGAGAGAGAGAGTTTTCGAGTACAACATTCATATATACATACCACATATATACTAATATTATGGCAAACCCAAAAAATTCCACTTCAACCTGACACTTCCTATTACATTTACACCACAAGAATTTGGTGGGTGGGTGAGTGGGGGTGGATACGTTATAATATATATATATATAGGGAGGGGATCATTTAGGATCCCTCCTGAAAATGTTAACTAGGATCCAATCTGATCCATTGA
>JAYJMF010000073.1:1902015-1912523 GCA_036873715.1 Salvia sclarea
AGTCTTTTCAAAAAGAACCTACTGGTGTATTCCCCCCCCCATACACCAGTTCAGTCACCCTCCGGGACCCAACAAAAGATATATTTGTTCTTAATCATTAAAGTATTTCTAAACAAATTAGATAGATATTGAGAGGTAAAAGAGTTCAATGGAAGAAGCGAGGCTATAATTGCCACAATTCTCTAAATGTTGGGCTATATCTGCACATTTTAAAAGGTGAGGCTAAAAATTTGCATTGAGTTAAAAGGTAGGGTCATATATGACCACTACCCCTATTATAACTATATAATATTTTTATAGGATTATTATTTCACTTATGGCCTAATCTTTATCCTTATAGTTACTTTATGGCATGATCTTTGAAAAATTATAAAAATGACATAACCTTTGTTCATTTAATACATTTATAGCTCACACCATTGACTTATTGTTTTAGGCGTCATTTCGGCAACATTGGTGATCAGGTGAAAATGAGCGGCACATTGTTGGAAAACTATCTGAGTGTAATGACCTACTCATGTGCAATTTTGACGATGTACATATGTTGTCACATATTACGTAGTAAACTTACGAGATTGATTTCCGACCAACTCTAATGCCAGTTCGACGACTAAGAGCTCTGAAATCGTGGGCTCGATGTAAAGATTTTAACATGTATTTTTATTTTAGTTTTATCGATAAATTGGTGATCAATTAAGATAAATTTTAAACCTAGTCGAATTAGGTATAGTTTGCTATTTTCAAAAAAAGGCAAGAAAAAACAACACGAGATTAGTTTTAATTACATTTTCATCAAACAACACGTGTCATAAATGTGTCAATATAATAAAAGTTATATTATTTTTGTAATTTCTCAAAAATTAGGTTAAAATGCATAATAACCTTCTTCCTTTTATTATATACAGTATGTGTACTCGCATATTAATGTCATAACATCGCATTTAACGCAAATGAATTACTTTATCATTTTTGAGCATGGGTTGGTGCTTGGGTCATACTGTACAATAAAAGTTTCCAGTATTTTTTCATACAGATGTACAAACTAGTAATATATTTAGGTATACAATTTTATAAAATTAATGCACTTTATGCCTAAAAGCAATGTACTATTGTGTTATTGCTCATCAAAATTATGATAGTACAATAATTTAGTAAAAGGTTAAAAAAGTTGGTATTGGTACAATATTTCAAATATCATTTTAACATTATACAATAAGTGAAAGTTCATCGAACTCTATAATTTAGCATGCACAATGCACATAAAATAAAAAATGTAAATTTACAATTTGTTTTATATACTATAGTCCATGTTTTATGAGTGCCCCACCCGAGCAAACAGCTCGAATCTCGGATAAAAGGACAATTGCTCTGCCTATTCCATTCCCTTCATCTCTCTCTCCCCTCCTACTGTATACAAACTGTACTCCCTCTGCTAACTGAGACAGAGACATTGAAGACTTATTATAGAGATAGATAGAAACAGAAAAAGGATCACTCCGCATTAAAGATGATTCCGAGCTCAATGTTATGCTTCCGCCTCTCTCTACTTGCATTACTATTCGCTTTCTCTGCTGCTGCTTCTCCTCCTCTAGTTGAAGATGGTACGGCCTCTTTCTCTTTCTCTCTCTCTTAAATGTGTTCCGATTTCCTTCGTATCCCAAAGATCTGCAAAAAAATGCGTCCAATCTGTTTGTGAAAATGCCTCACCCAAGTCTAGTGCGAGAATGTTTGTGGGCGAGATTTGTATTGGCGGTAGCAGAAATTGTTTTGGGGGAATGTGTTAATGATTATCGCCTTCACGCCTTCAATTCAATCTGATGGTCGTGGGGCCCATCGCTCCTATTTGTTTCTCAATTATTTCCTTGAATAAATGGCACTACTCTCACGTTTCGTGTACCGATCTCACATTTATTGTGGATTAATTTCTGTACAATGTACATCTTTGTGAAAACCTTTTTGTGGTAGCGCCAGAATTTTAGCTTTATATTTCGTACACCAAGTTACATTTTTTAATCGAAACATATACTATAAAGTGAGTATTTTCATAGCTAAGTTTTTCATTTGTTTATATATCGTGTTTCACTATGTATTGATATACTATTAGACAATGCTATTTGTTTGTGCACTCCATGTATAGTAGTGAACTAGTCATAATACTTTTAACTCTGCTACGGACGTCCACAGTTTATAATTCTATATAACAATCACTATTCAATAACACTTTCTTAATAAAGTTTTAGTAATTTATATATAAGCTTTTTTGATTATTTCTTGATAGGAATCTGATAGTGCATAATTAGGAATTAATTAAACATCAATTAACTTAATTAATTAAATCAAAAAATAATTAAACAAAAAAATAGAGCTCTGCAAATTGCAGACGTATAAGACGAGAGTGCGGCCTTGAGTTAAAATGTAAAATACCCAACATATAACTCTTGTGTCCAAGATGGGACAATGTATTTTTGTCATATAACTATTTTGATCCCATCTTAAAGCTCCCCTCTTTTCTTTGATTTAGTTAATATATATTTAAGGGCATCGCATAATAATATTATTATTTTAAACTACTCTTACTTTATATCGTCTTCCCTTTTATGTTCATATTGTATAGAAAAGCGGGGTGCGCTTTTACATTTTATAAACACAGAATAATCTGGGATTAATAAAATTAAAGAACCTCATTCGCCACTTTTCTTCACACCAAACACTTCCATTTTACTCTATTTTGAAGCTGTTGGATTATAGCCGTAAAAATTGGACAATTTATTTTGAAAATTTGAATTCATAATGTTAATTTAGATTTACCCTTTAACACGACTATTAAAATACACTACAATGTCCGTAAGTTTTGGGTAGTTAAAACTACATAATTTTATAAGTCTGACGTCATTTTGGAATACCCATCAGACAAACTCTCCTTTAAATTTTGCAAATATTGTACTAATTGCATTTTATAACCTCCTGTAAAGATTTACTACTATTTTACTTCCGACAGTTAAATCTGAATGCATGCATGATGTGTTTTTCCCCTTTCACGCATCGCTGGATCTAGGCAGTGAAACAACAATTTTATCGATTATTGGGCTGCTGGGCTCCCGATGTTGAAAATGAAACGCGCTTTTGTCCATTTATGGTTTACGAGATTCCTCTTTTTTCATCTTTTCTTATTCTTTATAACGCGTTTTCTTGAAATTACCTAAAGCGGGAATGCGATTTTTGTCCTATTATTATTGGTGTATAGCTTTTATTAGTCTTTTATGTGACAGGAAAAAATCTATAATTGCTACTAGTAGTAAATTATTCTTTAGTTATAATAAGAATTACTTTTTCGTTTGTGTGCATCCTTTTTATTATCCCTACAGCTGTTCAATTGCAAAAGATATGGAGTATGATTGTCTGATTGATACTATAGTGATAGCACATCTTTCGTTTAAATAATACTAGTAGTAAAATGTATTGTAATAATAAAATTTTAACACAGTAGAAAATTCAAAGAAAGTATTATTTACATTTACAACCAAATAGGATATAAAAATTAAATGATACTACTACTTGGCAATTCTTGGGTTATAATTTTGAAATTTTGTGATGGATTGCGTTTGCTGTTACAGTATTTATAAATCGACCAACTAAGTCATGACGTGAACTTGAAATTTGCAGGGGAACTAGTGAATGGCGATTTCGAGACCCCGCCCACGGGCGGGTTCTCCTCCGAGGCAGGCATCTCGGACGGGCCCGCCACGATCCCCGGGTGGAAGACCAACGGCACGGTGGAGGTGGTTGAGTCGGGGCAGAAGCAGGGCGGGATGATCCTGATCGTTCCACAGGGGGCCCACGCAGTGCGGCTGGGGAACGATGCCGAGATCAGCCAGGAGGTGGCGGTGGAGAAGGGGGCACTCTACTCTGTTACGTTCAGCGCCGCCCGCACGTGTGCCCAGCTCGAGGCGCTGAACGTGTCGGTGCCCCCTGCATCTCAGACCATCGATCTGCAGACACTATACAGTGTGCAGGGGTGGGACACCTATGCCTGGGCGTTCCAGGCGGCGGAGGCACAGGCGCGGGTGGTGTTCCGGAACCCAGGCATGGAGGATGACCCAACCTGTGGCCCCATCATTGACGATATTGCCATCAAGAAGCTGTTTGTGCCGGATAGGCCCAAAGGTCAGTATGCTCAGTTTCTATTTGGTGTATGATTTTTTATTTAAGATATAAAAATGTGGCAGTTTCTTATAACTAATATTACTATTAACTTACTTTTGTTTTGATATAAGTTCATTTACATTGGTTTCTAGTATGATAATGTTACTAGTGTCAATGCTAAACAATGACCTTTTTGGTTATTTTTGTGGTTCTTTACTTCTTTTCAAAATATAGTTTTTTGTTGTAAAATATAAACTGGATTGTTGTTTTTTTTTGGGGGGGGGGGGGGGGGGGCCAAATTTGCTTTTTTTTTTGCTGTATATTGAAAGATGTTCTCAGAAGAAAAAAAAGATGTTTTCAAACTAGTTTTGAATTTTGATGCAATGTGCCTAATGATCATATAAATAGTAATGCAGTTAAATATTTCAACCGAACTCATGTTTAATTAGGCTGATCTGATTCATAATTGGCATCGCGGATCCGTGTCTCTTTTCGATTCTGAGACTCAATTTCTTGATCGTATGCAGATAACGCGGTGGTGAATGGCGATTTTGAGGAGGGACCATGGATGTTCAGAAATGAGTCGTTGGGCGTCCTTCTCCCGACCAATCTTGACGAGGAGACATCCTCTCTACCCGGTTGGATGGTGGAGTCGAACAGAGCCGTCCGCTATGTAGACTCCAACCACTTCTCTGTCCCCGGAGGCAAACGAGCAGTCGAGTTGCTCTCCGGGAAGGAGGGCATAATCTCCCAGATGGTTGAAACCAAGCCAAACAAGCCGTATCGGCTCACTTTCTCATTAGGCCACGCCGGGGATGCCTGCAAGCAGCCGCTGGCAGTGATGGCATTTGCCGGTGATCAGGCTCAGAACATACACTACACTCCGGACTCCAACTCCACCTTCCAGACTGCGAACGTTAACTTCACGTCCAAGGCGGATAGGACGCGCGTAGCCTTCTACAGCGTGTACTACAACACGAGGACTGATGACATGAGCTCGTTGTGTGGGCCGGTTGTAGATGATGTTAGGGTCGAGCTTTCCGGCTCTACCAAGGTTAGGGTTGGGGAGTTGGGATTCATGTTGTTGATTGCTTTTATATTGATGTAGACTGGAATGGAGAGCGGTAGGGAGAGGAAGGTAAGTTCGTAATGTGGAAGCATAGGTAAACCAAAGCTCCCACATTTATTTTGATGTGTTTAAGGTTTCCCGAGTCTGCAGTAATGGAAATGAAATGTTTTCGTCACCTTGAATTTGGTGTTGATGCTTATGCTTTGATTATTATTATAAGCTGATAAAAAGCATTAAAATCTCGAGATTGTTTCGTAGCATAGCTCTTAGTTCTCGAGATTGCTTTGTGGTACAGTTACGCTTTTTAGTTTTAATGGCAAATAGCAAATTAAATCCTGAATTATGTAATTGGTATTAAAAATATACCGAACTTTTAATATAATGTCGATTAAAGACCTAAACTATTAATATTGTACCAGAAATATCCTTATTAGTATTTTTTTTATTTAAAAAATTGACTAGGATTGCAACATGACAAAAATAATTATTAAAGCAAAATTATTATATATATAAAAAAAGATATTGAATTAAATTCTAAAAATTGTTTAGTTTGTTTTAAAAATATTCGCGATTTTTTATTATTAAAAGACGTAATATATTGATATTGTACCGAAAATATATTCATTGATGCTTTTGGTTATAGTACCCTATTTTTTAAATTTAAAATATCATGACACTATTAAATTAAAAGATTAATTGATTACATCTTGTTCAGTTAATTTCATATATGAAACAACTAATAATTTTGTTCCATCAACTAACATATATTCCCTCCGTCTCAAATAAGTGTGTGGATTGAGAAGTGGAACGAGATTTAATAAAAAGTGTGATAAAGTGAATTTGAGTGTAGAAAGGGTCCTACTTATTTCAAAAATTGTGTGTATGTTAGTTGGAGATTGTTGACTTTTTGATAAAGTATGTTTCTAAAAAAGGAATGCGCACACTTATGGGGGACAGACGGAAAATGAAAATTATGCACACTTATCAGGGACGGATGGAGCATTAATTATAAAAATTTTATGATTAATGAAACATTACATTTTGAATGTTTACGATGTTTCGTTGCAAATTAACACTGAATAATTGTGGGATGAGATAATAAAAAAAGGTGAAGAATTTTAATTAATTAAAATGGATTTTTTTTGCGTGTGATTCATGCATTAATTAATCAGAATGGATATTTAAAAAAAAAGATTAAATAATGTTATTTTTGTCACGTGAATGTCCCAATTAGCTTGCTATCAACCAAAAACATTAATGAAAATATTTTAGTACAATATCAGTAGTTTGTATATTTTTTAATAATAATAACTTCGGAATATTTTTATGACATATTAAATCAACTCTAGTATTTAATTCAATAATTTCTTTAAGATATATGATTGTAAATATAATTATAATTATATTTGCCATGTGACAATTCTAGTAAGTTTTTTTTAAATAAAAAATGCTAATAAGAATATTTTTGGTACTATATTAATAGTTTAGGTATTTTATTGATATTATTAAAATTTTGAGATATTTCTGGTACCACATAATTTAGGATTTAATTTGAAATTTACCAATTTTTTTAGTATATATTCTAGCATTCTATCTATGTGTTTAGAATTTAGAGGTGTTGAATTTACGAGCGACCTGAAAATGCAGCATGATCTCGTCTTGATCGGCTAGCTCATGGGGCCGAGGCCCGATTTGTGACCAATGGGCCAATTTTAGTTTTTGGGTTATATTGGGGCCGTATATTTGTTGGGCCTAAAAAAATACTACTACATATTTTAACCCATACTCTGCCTCTCTCTCACCCTTTTTGAACAAAGATAAGCTAATGATGTCCCTTTGTGAGTTTTGAGGATTATGTGTTTTATATTTGTTCTAAAATTTTCAATTGTAAAATCGTTGCTCTGCCAATTAATATTAGGATTAATTTCACAAATTATTACTAAATTATGATGTTTGTATAAAATTAGTTACTAAACTTTTATTTGTATCAAAATAAGTACCAAATTTATATTTTGTATCTTTTCAATTTTTTATTCAATGGTAAAATCGTCACTCTAAACTACCATTAATTTTTAGTAAGTACATTTGGTCAGCACTCAGCAGTCCTCGTCCTGCCAATAATGTGTAGTCAAAACTTCTTCGTTTTGCTGATGCTAATCGAGTTTTATAAATTAGATTAGTAAAGAAGATGAATTATCCTATTTATAAACTTAAGGGAACAAATGTTCCTTAACGAATCACATTATAAGATCATTAATTACAACCTCTCCATCATCATATCATGATCACAAGCTGGCCACTACTTAAATATTTATCTGTACAAATTATAACCACGTATTCGAAGTGGGATCGTACCATATAGCATAGAGAAATACAATCAATCAAATGTATTAACTATAAGGTCTGATTATCTATAGCCTATAGGAAAATATATATACAGTATATGGGGATGGAATTACGTGTAATCTTTTACTACGTGCTTATTATTCTATACAACAATATTATATATCTATAAAATAATAATAATAATAATAATAATAATAATAATAATAATAATAATAATAATAATAATAATAATAATAATGTTTATTATTTAATCCCCGTGGACCAAATAGTACATAAATATTTTGTGTTCAATTTTCTTTCGAGGAACTTCGGCTATTTAGCAATATTTTGGTTAGAGATGAAAATTTCAAAAATGAATGTGGCAGGCTGAGAGACTCGAGATGTAATTTAATTATTATTTTGGCTGGGTGTAATAATTTTCCTACTATGTCTATAAGTTGTCCTAACATTTAAATCAAAGGACACTCTAGAATTTTCATTTGCTGTGCTAAATATAATAGGAAATTTGGATATGGCATCTACATATATATCTTAATATCTTATCACTTTCTGGGTTCCATATTATAGATGGACGACGAGCTAATGAAGTTGGCCGGTCTAAAAGATTATTTTATTCATTGTTTACTTGCTGAGGTATACAGTAGTTATATTAAAAATAAATCATAAAAGGCCATTAATTATTAATTATAGTACTAATAGTCTAATAATACTATAATAGATCATAACTCATGGCCTTTTAATAGCAATTAAAAAGAAAACTGGAGACTTATCAATTTAAGACTCTGAATTTATGGGTTCAATTCAAGATTAAAAACTCGTCCCTATAAGAAATAATTGGACCATTGATGCCTGTTTGATTTACAATGTCATAAAAAAGCGAAGTAATCTTATATATACATATAAAAACACTAACGTGAAATCGGTGGTTGAGGGTGTAAAGTATGGAGAATCAAATTGCTCCGGTTGAAATCTATACCGACTCAACGCACGATGGCTTGCCAGAAAGAGGAAGGCGAGCTGCTACCGGATGGTACATATGACTATATGAGATCCTTGAGGTGGCACGATAAAATATGTTTATTGGTGTTTACCACAAATATAAAATTACTAATAGAGCAGCTCATAATTTAGCTCAGTTTATGAAGAGTTGTCCACCACCAGTGTATTGAATCGACAATTTCCTTAATTGACTTAGGAATATTGTTTGGATGAAGGTTCTTAATTTATATAGATCATATTTTTCCTCAAACAAACATTAACATAAAAAAAGCAACCGAATATAGTCTGCTTATGATTTAACTAACAAAAAAATATACTTAGCATCCACAACATTATACTCTAATTTAGGATTCACTTTACACTATACTAGAGTGAAATATAGAATAATACCATATTCATCTACAATAATTAACTTTATATTTCAATTTATAATAGAATACTCCCTTTTATGCTTTCTGATGAGTTTCAAAATACAAGATCCCGAAACTCACCAGCAAATTTGTAATTATGTGGAAAAGTTCGAGCTAAGAAATCGAAGAAGCAAGAGTTTTTTAGGGAGAAATGAGATAGTGAGAGAATATATGTCATTGCATTCTTGAAGTGTCAAGTCATAATAATAATAACAATATATTTTCCAATAATACATGAAGCCATATTTATAATAAAATAAGCTAAAGCTAGCATTGACAGGCCCAATAAGTGGCCCATTTGGCGATATGTACGGGTGGTAAGTGACCGGATCTGCTTCTAGGCAGATCGGGTGAGGCGGCTCTGAGGCTTCTGCGGCTCACGCTCCTTCTTCAGGTCTGGGCTTCCGACGAGTGTGGGCCGCCTAGGGCCTTCTTTAGCTTTGGAGGTAGTCGGCTCTTTGTGTCATTTTGGAACGTCCACCAAGATTATACATTCCTATTTTTGGAAATGGCCCAACACATTATTTTACTTTATTACCCCTACTTTATTAGTATTTATTTACATTACTTTTACACTTTTCAATAATTTTATGTGGACTCATTCTCCACTAACATTATTTTTACATTTAACAATAGTTTTTTGTGGGGCCCATACTCCACTACAACTCAAGTCAACTACATTTTATTAAACCCGCACCGAGTCAAATGGAGCATAAATGTGGTGGACGAAGGGAGTATTTCCTAAATTTTTCCCAAATTAGAATTTCAACCAAATTGAAACCAACATAGCACTATTTTTCATCATCCAAAATAACGTAGTTTTGTAATTCTTGTGTTCTCTCTCTCTCTCCCTCTCTCTCTCTCTCTCTCTCTAAGCACTATTTCACATAATCGCTCTCTCATCTTGCTTCTCTCTGTATGGCACATGAGTTGTCATCATTATAATTATTTCATATAATTTCACACAATTGCTCTTTCGTTTCAAAATAAGAGCGAGGCAAAAGAAGAGAGACGGGGAGAGCAACCATGTGAAGTAGCGTTTGAGAGAGAGAGAGAGAAAGAAACAAGAAAAAACTACTGTCTTTTCGGACGATGGAAAATAATGTTACGTCTGTTTCAATTTGGTCGAAATTTTAATTTGGGAGAAATTTTGGAAATATTAATAGTGTATGTATTTACCCATTATTTATTATAATTTATGGGAAAAATCGGAATTCATCTATAGTTTATGGTTTACAGCCAATTTTTCCAACTAAGTCATTTTGGACATCGAAAAATAGCGTCACATCAACAAATCCGATGCCACGTCGATTTCAATTTGGCCGGAAATTTGTATTAGGGGAAAAATTAAGATCTGTTAAAAGATTATGAGTGAAGTTAGCCACCAATTTTATAATTTATGAAAAAAAATAAAATTTGTCAATAATCTATGGAAAAAATCAAAAATTGTCAATAATTTATGGTTTATAATCAATTTGCCCCTGTGTATTTTCTAAATAAGAAAAATAATGGGGGGGGGGGGGGGGGGGGGGGGGGGGGGG
>JAYJMF010000073.1:1914486-1926292 GCA_036873715.1 Salvia sclarea
CGGCTTCGTCTCGACGGATGTAGCACCACAATTCCGGCGAGCTCCAACGAACAAGATGAGATTGAGAACTTGAGCTTTATACACTATATGCTTGAGAGAATGCAAATGAAAACTAACAATGTTGTGTAGAAATGCAATGCAAGATGACCTATTTATAGGCTAGCTCACCAACATGGGGAATTAAGCACCATCAAGAGCCATAACAACCATGAATTGACCATGCATCGGTTTCTAACCTCAAACCATCATGGCAGACGGTTTTTTTAGAATTAAAACCATTCAAATGGTTGTTATAAAAGTTGACACTAATTGAAAACTTAATTTTCAATTTCAAAGCCTTAAACGGCTGCACACACACTCACGCAACAATTGAAACCATTATTTCAATTTTCAAATGCCATGAATGGCTTTGCTGCTACTGACGTTTTTAGCATTTGAGCTTTTAGCTCAATTAGTTTTGATTTAATTCATTAAATCAAAACAAGCCCAATAACATGGCATAAACAATTTATTTATTTTTGTTTGAGGCCCAAACAAAAATTACTTGCCAATATACACTCGACTCATTCATGCGGTAATGACGTCGACGACGCGCGCGTGTGTTTGCGTACAATGGGCTCAACCCATTCCATTGTCAACTAACTTTAGCATATTTCATTTCTCACTCACCAAAATCGAAATTGGTTTTCGAAAACATGAATATACTTTATTAATCTATTTAAAAAATAGATTAATTAAATAATATTTAATCAAATAAATATTATTAAACCATTTTCCAACAGAAGCTTCATCGTTTGGTCGAGAAATAATCTTTGTAACACTTGGGACGCTTTGTAATTTTCTGTCAGTTTTTTGGAGTGGTACTTCTAGTGCCTCTCTTTTGATTTTAATAAACTGCTTTTCTGTGATAAAAGAAAAATTACATGCTGCTACGACAATTTCGATTTTTGGAGACAAGAAAGTGTTGGATTAGTATATAGTAGTATTATCTTTATCTATATTATATGAACATATGAAATAAATGATTGGTTAATTGCCAAATAATGCACCATCTTTCACCTGATTTACAAATTTCAATACGACTCTTGTAATGCTGTAATTAAAACCTCAGTTGTACTTGTAAGCAATTTAGATCTCTCCAGTTTTTCAGGTCACCAAAATTTGATGTGGCATTCTTAATCAATAATGTGCTATTTTGAATTAAAATATCATAATGTGGTTGGAATTGACATATTACATACGGAGTATTAGAATATTATTATATTGAGAATGCAATAATAAACTCGGACAACCGAAATTAAATTTACATAAGTGGTGTTTTAATTGGAATTATTATTAATTCTGATCTATCATCTATTTGTCATGAGACAGTTTGGCCGAGTGGTCTAAGGCGCCAGATTTAGGCTCTGGTCCGAAAGGGCGTGGGTTCAAATCCCACAGCTGTCATTTTATCTACTAATATATCTTGTTTTATTTTCTGTCATTTTATCTGCTAATTTATCAGATTTTTTTTATTTATTTTAATATTCATTCTCACTAATTATCATACTGTTGAAAGAATATTTGAATATTCTTCCTCATTATATTTTTCATCTATCAAAATTTCCGCTGTTTAATGCATTTTGAATGATTTTACTTATTACATTACATTTCTTTTAATACTCACTCGGTCCCACTTCAATTGTCAATTGACACACTTGCCAAATTAAATTGTCCCACTCCAATTAGTGCATGCCATATTTGACATAAATTAGTCCACTTAATTAAGCACAAAAGTAATATTTTATCACCATAAGTATAAAAAACACTTTTTTCAATGCCTAATTAGTCTCAAAAGGTGTGAACCCAACACCATTAAACACCTTAACTCTAATGTTTTTAATATTTGTGCATAAAGTGGTATGCCAATTGTGCTGGGATGGAGGGAGTATTTTTTTTCATTTATCAAAATTTCCGTTGTTTAAACTTTAATGCATGTTTTTATTTTTATTTTTTTTATCTAAGTTTTGAATCAGTTCCCTCAAGGAAAAAAATCGTTTATAAGACCATCTCCACTCATGATCCTTTTCCCATTTTTCCACAAAAAGACAAAATAAAAAAATTAAAAAAAAAGAAAGAAAATAGAACTTGATTTTTTCCCATTTAGATGGGTGTAGCCATCTAAATGGAAAAAAAAATCAACATCCATTTTTTTTACATTTGTCCACAAACTATTGGTTCCCTTAATTTTTTTTATATATTACTATTTTAATGTTAATAATCTATTCATCTATAATAATTTATATATATATATATATATATTAGACTAATTAAATAATTATTATAATATAGTAAAAATAAAAAATTATTCATAAATAATTAAAAGATAATAAATTATACATTTTCTTTAAATTATAATAATATATTATTGGAGTAAATCAATTTTTTTAGGAGGGATTAGCGCAATCTTTTACGATTATTCTTAGATTAGATATGAATTAACGCAATCAATTTTTCCCTTTCAATAGCATCTCTGAGTCATGGAGCTGATCGAAGCATAAAAAGGAACAAAGGAACACTTTGGAGATGGAAAAAATGATGTTGAATACACTACTGGCAAAAGAGATTTTAACTCCACAAGATCAAGAGATGAAACGCCATCTCATGGAAGTTGTGTTTAAGAAATAAATGTAGTTTATTTTCATGTAAACTTATTTTTACTTTATTTCCTTTTTAATTATCCAGTTAAGCGATGTAGTTTGTTTTCATGTAATCAAAACATGGCAGCAACACATTTAATTGAAAATACAAATTTAAAGTGTAAATTATCTCAATATATTTCTTTAAATGTAAAAAATAATTTTAAGTAAAAAGAATAATTTAAATACATATAAAAATAATAATATTTTAAATTATAATTTAAATAAGTTGTAGATTGTGTAGGTGGAAGAGAGAGAAATGAATATTATATTAAAAAGTTAGATGGTTAAAAAATCATTGATGGAGTGGTAAAATGATGAAAGTGAAATAAATGGTAAATTGTGTAGGTGGAGAAGAGAGAAATAAATATTATATTTAAAAGTATGTGGCAAAAAAATCATGAACGAGGATGGTCTAATAATTTTCTTGAACCACCATTACTGTTATTTGAATGCCTTCTCTCATCATATTTCAATAGTAAATATTCCAATTTTATACTCTCATTACATCAACAGTACATATACATAGTAATAATGCCAAAATGAAATCACGGACACTTGTGATGCTCAATCACAAGTTCACATAGCTCAGTAGGCAAAATACAAGAGCTTCTAGAAGCTATCCTCGTTTCCAAAATCCATATCAATAGAGTTTGAGCACTACGCCACTACATATTTATACTGTAGTGTACATACATGATACTGATACATCTCTCTCTCTCTCTCTCTCTGTGTGTGTATATATATATATATAAATAGAGTTGTGCAATACATACATACATACATACATGAGAGAGAGAGTGATTCCGAAATCCAAGCTCCGTCCATGGAGCACCCGGGTGCTGTGCACCCCCCTCTCACTGTGCATTATTATATTACCCGAAATCCATATACTATATCGATAGAATTTGAGCACTACATTACATACATGATACATGAATCTTTCTCTCTCTATTTGAGTACTGGGTTGGTTGCTCACAAGCCTAACCATTACAAACTCCCACTTGGCCAGCCTATCATTTTTTGCCACTATCTCTCAACTTGCTTTACTATATATATACATATCCTCCTCTTCAACCCAAAATTGCTGCACATTAATTTATCTTATTCTATTTTAGTTACTTTACAATATTTTGCTACCAATCCTACACAATTCCGTTCACATTGCAAACCACCATCTCTCATTACCGACACTTGTTTAATCCTAGTAAACCATCTCCTCCAATATATTAGTTTCACTCATTCTCAAACTCAAAAACCTTCTTCAAATTTAATTTCTCAATCTCGACTCCACACACGAGTTTGACTAGTGTGACTTGATGGTCTATATCTACAAATTCTTGTCCAAAAAAAGAAAACAAAAACAAAAGCAAAAGCAAGAAATCATGTTCTTTCAAGTGTTGATACTCTCAACTTTCCTCCTCCGAGTTCTCTCCCTACACCCGACCTCCCAATCCGAACTCGAAGCCTTGAAAGCCTTCAAGAACTCGATCACCAACGACCCGACGGGTGCCCTCCTCGACTGGGACGAGGCCGCCCACCACCACTGCAACTGGACCGGTGTTGCATGCGATGTGTCCACTGGCAATGTCATCTCCATCACCATGCCGGAAAAGCAGTTGCAAGGCGAGATCTCCCCGTTCCTCGGGAACCTCTCGAGCTTGGAGGTACTCGACTTAACCCTTAACTCCTTCACCGGTCCCATCCCCTCCCAACTAGCTTCGTGCACACACCTCACTCAGCTAGTCCTCTACCAAAACTCCGTCTCCGGCCCTATCCCACCGGAGCTCGGAGACTTGGCAAACCTGCAGCTGCTAGACCTCGGGGACAACGCCCTCAACGGGAGCATCCCCGACTCTCTATGCAACTGCAGTGGGCTACTGTTACTAGGCCTAAACACCAACAACCTCACAGGCACAATCCCATTACAAATAGGCAACCTAGTTAACTTACAAATGTTTGTAGCATATAGAAACAACTTAGAGGGCAACATACCTAATTCAATAGGGAAATTGACACAAATACAAGCTTTTGACCTAAGTGAGAACATGCTAACCGGCAAAATCCCTCGAGAAATAGGATTCATGTCAAATTTAGAGATTCTTCAACTTCATATAAACCTCATCTCCGGTGAGATCCCACCTCAACTCGGCCAATGCACGAAGCTCGTCCGCCTCAACCTCTACACAAACCGCCTCAACGGCTCCATCCCACACGAGCTCGGCCGTCTTGGGCGTCTACAAGACTTGAGACTATACGAAAACAAGCTGAGCTCAACAATCCCAACCACATTATACCAACTAAGGTCACTGATCCACCTCGGCCTCTCCCAAAACGAGCTCATTGGCCTGATTTCTCCGGAGATTGGCTCGTTAACATCCCTAGAGACGCTCACGCTCCACAACAACAACTTGAGCGGCGAAATCCCTCCAAACATAACGCGTTTGAGCAACCTGTCTTACATTTCCCTCGGCTTCAACTCCCTCACGGGGCCAATCCCCGATGAGATCGGGCTGCTCCACAACCTGATGAACCTCACGGCCAACAACAACGGCCTAGAGGGCCCGATCCCTGCCACCATCACCAACTGCACGCGCCTCCTTGTCGTCTCGTTGGCTAATAACCGGATCAGTGGCAGGATCCCACACGGGCTCGGGCGCTTGACCAACCTAACCTTCGTCTCCCTGAGCATGAACGAGCTCTATGGAGACATCCCCGACGATCTCTTCGGCTGCTCCCAACTGCAGTCGCTCGACTTGAGCCGAAACAGCTTCAACACCACGCTCAGTCCTCACATCGGAAAGCTGTGGAGGCTCAAAACACTGAGAGCAATAGATGCTGCATTTCATGGTCCAATCCCAAGAGAGATAGGCAATTTGAGCTCACTTATTTACCTAGACCTTCCAGAAAACAGAATTTCTGGCCAAATCCCAATAGAAGTTTCTAGACTCTCAATGCTGCAAGGCCTCTCTTTGAGTGATAATCAAATACAAGGAGTGATCCCACAAGAAATCTCTCTTCTCAAACACCTCACTGATCTCCAACTACAGAGGAATCAACTCATAGGCTCAATCCCACATTCCCTCTCTAAGCTCGACTCTCTCTCCTACTTAGACCTCAGTGGGAACCTCCTCAACGGCACCATGGACGCAACCCTATCCCGTCTGATCCGTCTCACGAATCTTGACCTATCCGACAATCGCCTCACCGGCCCCATCCCTGCAACAGTGATGGCCGGAATCAATAATCTGCAGTTCAAGCTCAACCTCTCACACAACTTCTTCAAAGGAGCAATCCCAGACGAGATAGGCCTCCTACAAATGGTGCAATCCATCGACATCTCCAACAACGAGCTCTCGAGCACCATTCCTCACTCGATCAAAGGCTGCACGAACTTGATCTCCCTTGATCTATCAAGCAACAATCTCTCCGGCCAAGTTGATCAAGAAATTCTCCCTCAACTCACTCAGCTTGAGAGCTTAAACCTCTCGAGAAATCACCTAGACGGCGCCCTACCTCAGAATCTTGCCAACTTGAGGCATCTCTCATCGCTTGATCTCTCACAAAACAACTTCACAGGAACAATCCCAGCATCCTACGCCAACATTTCGAGCTTGAAGCATCTCAATCTCTCCTTCAATCTGCTCGAAGGAAGCGTTCCCGATCAGCTCCCAACCTTGGCTAATCTACAAGGGAATCCATCTCTATGCGGTGCAACTCGTCTTCCACAATGTACAACCAGCAACAGCAAGAAGAAGAAGAAGAGAGGCCTAATAATCTTCATATCCCTTGCTTGTGCAGCTACACTACTACTCATAATTCTGCTCTCTGCACTCTACGCCTTCCGACACAAATCCAAGAAAGGCAGCAATGAAAACTCTGATCACTCTCCAAAAACATCAACCGCCCTCAAAAGATTCGAAGCCAAGGAGCTGGCAACGGCGACAAACTCGTTCAGCCACGAAAACATAATCGGATCAACGAGTTTAAGCACGGTGTACAAGGGAAGATTAAGAGATGGGAGAGTGATAGCAGTGAAGAAGCTCAACTTGGAGCAGTTTGCAGAGGAATCAGACAAATCCTTCTACAGGGAGGCGAACATACTAGGCCAGCTCCGCCATAAAAACCTTGTGAAGGTTTTGGGATACGCATGGGAGAGCAGGAAGATGAAGGCGTTGGTGCTTGAATTCATGGAGAATGGGAACTTGGAGGAGATGATACATGGCTCTGAGGAGGAGCACGAGTGGGGTTTAGGCGAGCGCGTTGAGGCATTGCTCTCTGTGGCTGCTGGTTTAGTGTATTTGCACTCGGGATATGATTTTCCTATTGTGCATTGCGACTTGAAGCCCTCGAACGTGCTGCTTGATCATGGGATGAGGGCTCGTGTGAGCGATTTTGGGACTGCGAGGATGCTTGGGGTGCATTTGGAAGGCGCGGTGTCTGCTTCCTCTGCTTTTCAAGGCACCATTGGCTACTTGGCTCCAGGTACAGAGACCTTCATTTTTGCTTCTTTTTTTTTTTGCATCTATATCTCCACTTCTTCATCACTAAAAAGCCATCGATTTTAATTACTGAAGCTTTATCAACCATTTGCATCTTTATCTCCATTTCTTCATCAGAAAAGTTTTGATCTTCGAAGTTTCATTAACCATATTTAGATCTTGATCACAAAAGTGATACCTGCATCTTCATCTCCAATTTCTTAAATCTAATAAGTCACGGAATTTTGATTCTTGAAAGTTCTATCATTATCAAAAACTCATCCATTTTGATCCTTTTAGACTCCATCAATCATTTTTCCATCTCCATCTCAGTTCTTCATTATAAAAACTCAAAAATCTTGATCTTGAAACATCATAAAACATTTCAGCAAATTCATATTCGCTTCTCCATCACAAAAGTTTATCAGAATTGTTCCTTACAATCATGCACATGAATTAATTCTCGATCATAAGTTTTTTTGTATTTGTTATTTTGCATCAGAGCTTGCATACATGAGGAAAGTGACGACGAAAGTAGATGTTTTCAGCTTCGGCATCATGATGATGGAGATGATGACCAAGAGGAGGCCAACAGGCCTGACATCAGAAGATGGATTGCCAATCACACTATCCCAGCTAGTTGGACACGGGATCAATGGCGTAGATGAAATTGTGGATCCTCATCTGACATCATCAACAGCCAAGAATCACGAGGCGTTGGAAAGGGTTCTCCATCTGGCCCTCTCCTGCACCAGCCCGGACCCGGAGAGTCGGCCTGATATGGATCAAGTGCTGGCTTCTCTCTCCAAGATTCACATCATGGCATAGCTACTTTACAATCTGCTTCTTGTAAACACAAATCTTGACAGATTTTTTCTTGATCATGAATTCAAGTTGGATAGGTGTTAGTGAGAGCACGGATTCACAGCGTGGCTCCTTTGAAATTTGAATTTAGAGAGTTTTCTTAGCAGATTTATCTTGGAACTTCTTTTACTAAGGAGGATCAAAATATGAAAGTTATTATGCATAACTCATAACTATCAAATTTATCTACTTTTTCGAATTAGATATAATGAATCCTAAAATTGAAGAACAAAATTAATAAGACACTAAAAGGTATTATGAAAGATCCCAATTTTCTAATTCTCATACCCAAACCCAAATTTAACAAAATTACAAATATGTCACCGGATAAAAAGTCATCCGATTTTGTGAACTAACATGACATGCGTGCTCGTTTGTCTAGCCAATTTTAACAAGATAAGGTAGAACCTTGTCGAGAGGAGGGAATATTATTAAAGTTACGTTTTGAGTTTGATAATAACTTACCTTGCTGAAAGTGAACAAGTTTTAATTGAATACGAGTCAAAACATTTAGTAAAAACCTTGTCCAGTGGCTGATCTCTGAAGCAGCGGCGATTTATTTGGTAGTACGATTTTGATGGGAAAAACTGTTAGATAAAACTAATTAATTAGGTTTATATATAAGGAATTTGGTCCATTATCTCAATTATGGCATCAGGTTAGTGCGTTTAAGTTCTCAAATTCTCATGATAGAGTTTGGTGTTAAAACATGAATTAATTGGTTTATTTCTAGCAAAAACATTTAGTGGGATTTAACGGATGTGGCTGTTTCCTCAACTCCATTTTTATGATTCACTATGTTACAAGATAAATCAAATATTGTCACCAATCTAATCAATGAACATATATGTACAGAAACATGAATGAAACATAATTTTGTAGGATTAGATTTGAGGAGTATTTCGGGATGGAACCTACCTATGAAACTTGTGTTGCATACAGAATGGAGGGATGTCTCCGGTGAAGTTATTGAGATATGAACTTCAAACGGTTCAAGATAGATAGATCCTCAGGAAAAGCTTCACTGGTAAGGTTGCTGGTGAGTTGTTTCGAGTTGTGGTGGAATGGTGCTAGTTGGGGATACTCCTCTTTAGAGAGATTCATAAAACGAATAGAATAAGAAAATGTAGACTGCAAATCTTTCTTTACAAGCAATTCTTTGAACACACACACATATACTGCATATATTTACATAATAGAAAGCAGTTTGATCGAAACTAGTACAAGTTCTTCTTAAATTCCAACTATTCTAAGCAGTTGGATAAGAAGCTTCCATGGCAATGCCACATATCCCTTCTGCTGCACTTATATCCCTTTGCATCATTATGTATCCATCAACTCCCCAACTAGTTCCCCACGAGTTCTTCACCAGCCAATACTTGGTTCCGTCACTGGCCGCACCATACCCAACTGCAGTCACACCATGGTCGAGATCAGTTCCACACTCTCCGGTGAATACTCCACTGGAGTAGAACTGGAAGTCCGATCCACTTGCATCAATGGCCACCGATACAGGCTGATTCACCACTGCTTTGAGAAGTGCTGATTCGCTGTTGGCTGGAACATCCTCGTAGCCTGTGATCTTGGCAGCCTCAGATGATTCCTTCTTGGAGTTGCATGTGCCATCCACTCCTTGGTAAGGGTAGTTTGATTCGGTGGTAAGACCTTTGTTGCTAATGATATACTGAAAGGCATCATCCATGAGGCCACCGTTGCAGCCTTCATCTTCAGTTGTGTCGCAATCCACAAGTTGTTGTTCAGATAATGAAACAAGTTTCCCTGTTGTGATTTGATTGATTCCTTCCGTGGCTGCAACTGCCGAAAATGCCCAGCAGCATCCTGCATTTTCAATTTTGTACAAGAATATCAAACTCACAACTAGCTAGTGTGTTTGATTAATATTGAATCATCACATATACTCACCACATTGGCCTTGATCTTTAACACCAGTGACGGCTCCCTTCTTCCTCCAGTCGATGCTAGCCGGAGCTGCACTCACATTTTCATACCTAAACGACGAAGAAACCTTAGTGGGCTTAGGGTAAGATCCCATCCTGTATCCATTTCTAGACGCCTGAAATTCATCATTCCTCAGATCAGCAAATTTGTTGACAGCAAGCTTGTAAGTCCGACCACCAACTTCGTTAAAGGACTCGATATACTCCACATTCTCCTTGAATATTTGGAATCTCATGGCCTTCTCGGCTTCATCTTTGTAAACACGCCCAGTCTCCACCATCCATTTCTCATGCCTCTCAACCATCGATGCATCAGGCAGTGTTCGTGCCGTAGCTAGAGAAGCACACGACTCGAGAACTAATAAACCTGCTAAAACAAGCCTCCAACTAAGTGCGGATGCCATTTTTTAGGCTAGCTATGTTTTAAGTAGATCTAAGAAGGAAGAATTGCTATGCTTCCATTCAAAGAGGCTGGAATATTTATAGACCCTAAAAACTTCTTGCATGCATTCTCAACGTCCACGACTCCCTGGAAACCCCGGCAAGCCATGTCTCACTTATTTTCCGTGGATGCTCCTCCATTTAATATTCTAAAAGAATTTTATATCCATTTGCAGCTATAATTTTGGCTGAGGTCTCATACTACATGGTATAAATCAAAACAACATACAACATGAAAGAAATATGTGAACTAGATTTTTAAATTGTTTGATCAGTAAAGACAGAATATTAATCAAGACAATACTATGTTAGGCTAATATGACTATATGAGTCAGAGGACTGCAGTTTGCAAGAAAAGCTCAGCAGCATTTCTGATGTTTACCAAGTGCCAATATTTTTGCATTTAATCTTCTTTTTATATACGTATATGTTAGTGGAACGACGTGATTTTACACGCTCAACCTCTTTTAGTCCTTCCATTTTCTTTTCCCCTCCCCTAAATTAAAAAGATAGAAAATACTTACATAAAATAAATTGTTCGGAAATAATTAATTTTTTTCCTAAACTTCTTCATTAGTCTAAACTAAAATACTTACGTCATAGCAAAGGTGATTTTGATTAGTATACAAATTTTCAAATGTTATGTCCATTAGTAAGAAATAAATTTTGTAAAATAGAAAAAAAGAGCAAAAATGATATGTAAATTCATCGAACTCAATCAAAATCTTTGAAAACTTGGTAAACCTAAAATAGACAGGATTTAAATCCAAATTACGATTGATAAACCCAAGTAAACAAGTTTTTTTCCAGGATATATTTAATCACTTACATTAGGTAATTTTTGAAGTACAAAGCCAGATGATTGATGAGCACAATATAAATTAATGGAATTCAATGATTTCAATAATTAAATATATAATATCTGTAAAAAAAATTCACCAAAACACAAACACACATACACACAAGATTGTACAACAAGAAACAGAGACTACATGAGCAGAAAAATATATACATGTACAAAGTTTGCGGCAAAAAGCCCAAGCATTATTAAATAAACAATTAGGGTAAATAATACTTAGCACTCCAACGTATTCGACTTTTTACATCCGTGTCCTAACGTAATCATAATAACAAATTGGACCCTAACGTTTTAAATGGGTTCTTATTAATGTCCTAATCGCTGGAATTGGGCTCGTTATTCATACGTGGCTTGCCTGAAATCCACGTAAACAGTCTCACGAAATTAAATATACACGTCATTATACATCTTAAAATTATTAGTTTTCAAATATCTATTAAACGATGTCGTTTAAGAGTTCTTCTGCAGTTTAAACGAATAACCCTAGGTAAAAAGAAAAAGTCACAGCGACTGAGGAGAATTGAG
>JAYJMF010000073.1:1945289-1956916 GCA_036873715.1 Salvia sclarea
GATAGTCTAGTCTTGTTTCGTCCTTGTTTGCCTCTAATGCACAGTAGTCTCATCTCACCTCGTTGGAGAGTTGCATGATTGCGTCGTCAGAGTATTGCACGGTAGTCTCGTCGGTATGCAATATGGTTGTGAATAATGCACGGTAGTCTCGTCTTATCTCATCTTCCTTGTTTGCTTCTAATGCACGATAGTCTCATCTCATCTCGTTCGAGAGTTGTATGGTTGTCTCGTCGGAATTCGACGGGGATCATTTTATGTTATCAATTAAGGTAATCGAGTATGGTTGCATGGTCTCGTCGAAATGCTCGTACATGTCCCAAATTCGATATTAAAATTAGTTTTATATGTATGCTCTCGACCTGAGATTATTGAGAATAAATAAGATGGATTGTGGGTTGAAATTATTAATTGATTGAATGGGTGGTTTGGGGACTAGAATTATTCATTGATTAAATGAGTTTAAAAAAATTGCTAAAATAAATTTAAAAAAAAAATGCTGACATGTCACTCTAAGAGGGAAGGAAGAACTTAGGTGGATGCCTTGACTCAAAATCCTTTAGTATATAAATTATATGAGAAGAGGTTGAATGTGGTGATTTTTTTTTTTTTTTCCATCATTTAAGGTTGGTAAATGTAACATGAATTTACTAAACAACCCTATTCACACTACACGATGCCAAAGATTAATATTTCAAGCACCAATTGCAGCAGCACAGGAAATCCTATTCTTGAACAGCCATAAAAACCCGTTTTCTTCATAAACGAACACAGATTTGAAGTTATTTTAAAGCTCAATCAGCCATAACAATGGCTAAAATTCTGGGGAATAACAATTGTGCGAAACAAATCCAACCTACAGACACAATAGGGTGGAAATCACAATATGCCAATATGGTATCAAATCACACAACTTAACGTAAGATACTTCAGAAGATGACCGGAGAAAAGCTAGCTAATCGTCGTCAAGGACACTCGTACGCCTCCTAATCTGCAAACCAACGGACTGAATATCAACAAATAGGTAACAAATGATAGTGCAAAACCAGTTCTTGACAACCCAACACCACTACTACTTACTGTCACTTTGGTTTCTTTGGTTGTTTGGGTGTTGATTTGCTCGAGCAGCGAAATAAGCCTCTCTTCAGATACCTATGTTAAGAGCAAGGAATTGTTTGCATTCATTTTGCACACTTACAAAGCTATACGATGAAACATAACAGATTTATACCATAGTGAAGAAAGCTACCTTCTCAGTAATCTGACCCGTTTGGGCGGCTCTCAGAATTACATCCTCGACTCCCCTGGCCTTCTCAGGTTTTACCAGCGCGATTCGAGCAACTGCACAAATAGATGCATGGTAGTCAATGCACGTGGATGGCACGGTTGCACCGCAAGAATCTAATACTGTCATTTTAGTATGATAGATAAACCTCCTATTTGCAGCTATGTTTCTATGCTTGATTGCTAATTATAAAATGAAGCTGTAGGAAAATTTGTTTGAGAGCTAAAGTTACAATGACACGCAAAATCTCAACATTAGAAATTTCCAATGAAGCTCAAAATTCCTCTTACGTCTTGCCCGTGCTTCAGATGTCAAAATTCGTGTCAGCATCAGTTGTCTTTGTTCCTCTGCCTCACTAGATGAAATCAGAATTTAAAATCAGTAGATTTTTTGAGAAACTTCTAAGACACTCCATCCATCAGAAAGAAACTCGAGTAGAAATGACAATTAAATTAGAGAACGAAAGATATAAGTCCACCTTTTAGCTTCCTCCTGGGCTTTCTGTTGCTCGGGACCTTGATTACTACCCTGTATGTAAATAAATACATAACTACAACATCCGAAGAACACAAGAAACAGAGAAAGGATAAACTTATACTTAGAAGAAAAATAAAATAGAACAAATGCTATTATTACCCCACCACGTTGAGCCATTAGCTCCTGCATTCTCCTTTGCCTGATCGCTTCCAATTCCGAGTCAGCCTAGATACAAATAATTCATTAAAATTAAAATAAAACCAATAACAGGGACATCTTATTTCTATTGAAAAATAACTACTACAAATAAACCATTTCAAACAATATTCAAGAAAAGGATTACAATAACATTTTGCTTAATCTTCTTTCACGTCCTAAACTCCACGTTCTGCAACCATTCATTCTTTAGGCCTATTATCAAGTCCACAAATACCCATACCCATTTACATATAGCTTGCTTTACTTGTTGGCTACCAGTTGAGACATTTCTCAAGATTTTATCAGCTACAACAAAATTACATTAATCAAATTGCTTCCTTTTGTCTTCTAACAAGACCATTACTGACAATTTCAGAAGCATATAAGTGAACTATGCCAAGTATACACAATTTCGGTAAGGATACTAATTTCTTCATTAAGCAATGACAGTCAAGCGTCATATGTTATAATGGAAACAAAAACAACTAAATCGATCGTTACATGGTTAAACTTTGATCAGTAAACACAAAAAAAACAACATAAGGATTCATGATCTCAAACGTTAGATTCAGTTCATCACAGATTAAGGGCATGTAAACTATAAGATGAGCAGTCAGTTGATCAGGCAAACCATCTATTAGCACATTATCCCGCACTTGCCAGAATCAAGTGTACGCCACCTCAGACAAAGGATGACCAGAACAGGTTACAGAAGCAAAACTCTAAATAGTTTACGAGTTCTAATATTCTTTTAATCTTATTTTAAGCACAACTACATAGCCCAACCCCCCATCACTGATACTAAAGCATTAGAAGCTACACGGTTTCTTAGCTCAATCGTTAAGAAACTCGAATCAAAGCTACATACAGTTGCAGCTTTCAAGTGACCATACACCAAAAGAAGAAGAAAAATAACTTTATCATCTACTAATTTTTCAAATTGAGATAATCTGGCTTCCCCTGTGAACTTAGCAACCCTAGTTCCTTTAATCAAATCATATCCTACTCAAGAAATTAAATTTTGATATTCAGAACCATGCGATCGGAAAAGAAAGTTGAACAAGAATAAGAAGAAAAACACTTGAATCAGCGTACGCAAGTTTAAACTAACTGAATCAAGATGCATAAGAGAGAAACTGCACAACCATAATCAAATCGACGAAATTCAATAGAAATTAAAAACCCTTGCAACAATAATTTACTGGTGGATAGAATGATAAATCGAGTAAAGAATCTGAAAAAATTTGCTCACCATCTCTTTTCCGCGAATTTGAATTCAGTGTATGAGTGAATGCTGAAATAATACTATTTCAAATAAAATGAGAAAAAAAAAATGAGTATCTGTTGTTGTCGCGGCCAAAGGGAAACGGACCCACTACTGCGTCTGAATTACGCTGTCGGGTCGGGGTTATCTTTATTCTGACCCGGTTCGGTGGCGGGTCTTCATATTTTCTTTCTTTCAGAAATATCATTTGTTTTTGTTATTTAAGACTTAATTGTCAAATTATGAACAAATTTTCATCCAATAATGTCGCCATGTTATATATCTCATGCAATTCTCAAAAAATAATACTCCATCCATCCAAAAAAATATATTGGATATGAATTTAATAAATAGTGAGGGTGTGTTGTGAGTTGAATAATTTTAAATTATGAATCCAGCAATGATAAATGTGTACAAAATTGTAATGAAAAAATGTGTATTTTTTTTTTTTGGACAGATGGGAGTATCATCTTCATTTGCAGCAAATTCAACAACTAGCCACTTAAACCATGGCTTAACATGTTTATTCATTATTATGTAGTTTGGCTCCAAAATATTATGTACACATATTCTTTTGGTGCATGTATTCTTTAATTTTGAGTAGTTTCTGAAAGATAAAATGTTCCTGCCAGAAATTGAAGTGTGAGAGCATTGTTGAAACATTCCAAAAATCAGATTAAAAATATAAATTGGGTGACAACTAAGTTTGATTGTTAAATTTTTAGCAACTATTTGCTCCCCTAAGTTTGATTATTAAATTTATTCTTGAATTTGTTAGCTTCCCAATGAAGTCGAGCAAACTGAGCATGACTCCAATTGGGTTTTAACTTTTTTTAGTTTACAAGCATACATTAAAATAAGAGTTTGTAATACAAACAACTATCAGATTTTCGAGCTCAAACAAACAGCAGATTGGATAACACCGTGACAATCAATTCAATTCATGAAATATCAAACATAAACTTCACCAGCTACACTACATTTAACAGGGTTCAAGTACAGAAAACCTATGTCAATTTAAAAGAAAACATTGTGCCTTATTACAAATATCAAAGAGAAAGCACACATGTCTATCAATGTCGTTACTTGTTCGTAGGTGTTATCCTTAGAAGGTTGTCAAGATTAAGTCCACTGATCTTCGCAGCAAGTATGAAATCATTCTCAGTGAGCCCACCTGCACCATGTACAAGATTGAGTACATCAAGAAGCGTATATTGGCAAAGCAACTTCAACAGAAATACACGGACAACTAAAGGGCAAAAAGGAGTTATGCTAGTTGGATCAAATAAGGAACATCTCCATCATAGAATGAAAGATAGTTTGTGTTTGTTTTGTCCAATAGTTAGGATCAATGCACATAAGCTTTACTAAGGAGATCAATGGTGATCAGATTCCAAATATAAAAGCTACATGATCCACAAGAAGATGAGGTTTACTTTTAATAAACAGCAAACTGCAATAATAATCTCCCATATGAGGCGTCTTAGTAGAATGGGAACCAAATACGAGAAGATAAAGCTCAATGGATGATGAATTGATCAATCGTGATTTTTGATAAATTTCATAGATATTTGATGGATTCTTTTTTTTCAGGTTTATAGGATGTTAAGGAGATCATTCATCAGTACTTCAGTAGCAATGGCAACCAACCAGAATTGAGACCAAACTATAGTTTATATAAGGTGATCTTACCCACTGCATGAGTCCAAATATCAATCTTTACGTTGTTCCATCCGACGAGATGAAGATCTGGGTGGTGACCTATATTAAAGACGTAATGAGTAAGATAGAAAACAGGAATCGGAGTATATCAGTAAACGGGCCATCAAGATTAAAAGAAAAAACTCTACTATTAGATGATAATTTGAAAATAAACATCCATAACCATAAGGGTCCATAATTGGAAGAGACAACCTAAACATTTACTCTAACTATTAGCTGCCAAAATAATTTAGAGTCACGTGGAAGGAACTTTGTCGATACACAGAAAACCAGAAAACACGCAACTTAAACGACATAAGCTTATGAAGTTACCTTCAGACTCTGCAACCTCAGCCACGAGTCGAAGAAATTCCATTCCTTTGACGAAAGTCTTCACTTTCCATGACCGATGCAGCTTCCAGGATTCATTTTCATTCACTAGATTCCATCCAGGAACCTGAGTCATAAATTACCAATAGTGAATTGCAAAGACGCAAATACTATAAGAAAACAAAAAATCAAAATATAAATCATCTATACCCTTTGGATCAAAATGTTGGCCGTCTCCTCAGTCATAGCCCTCAGATCTTTGGAGCTGCATGGCACACACTTCTTACTAGCCAAATCTGGCATGCAAAAAAAAATATTAACATTACCAGGAGAATATTCTCAATCACATTCATGGAAATTAAGAATGAAGTATGCTTCCAGAAAGACACCCGATTCAAGAATATCAACTTCATTTTCAAAGCTAAAAACTTGGTATGAAACTTCAACTTCAGAATCAATGATACTCTTCACCAAATCAGAGGGATAACTAAGTAATCTCCCCTTCAAGTATAGTCATAAAAGTTAGTGTTTGACATCTTTTGCACATTCTTCTAGATGTATGTCCTCCAAAAATCCCTCTCTCATCATCACTCACAGCACATTGAATTACGAAAAAAAGTTCAAACTATCCTACCGCAAACAAATGAAAACGGTCTGTCACACAGGTTCAGTTTAAGCAAACGTGTCACTAGTGCCATAAGAAAACTGAACATCCATAATCAGTAGCAGCAACTCCAGTGCGACCACTAACCTTGGTTAGTACAAAAAGCCCTAATCCCATTAAGACTGCTAATATTCAACAAGCGTCCTTCATGGCCTTGAGGTCTATCAGCAACAGGAACAATTGAGCTGTCCAAGATATAGAAAATTGTGCACTCATTGAAAACGTAAATTCACAAAAACCTCGACACAGGCATCTAACGCTCAAGCTACATCATGATGCCCAGCCCAGAAACAATCCTTAACTAACTGAATTTTCGGCATGCATTTCACAGCATCGAGCTGCAGGAGCTAAGAAAGTGCACAAACAACAATAGAAATATGATCATGCCATAGTAGGCATACACAATTAAGCAATCAATTGACATTCCGAGTTAATTGCATTCTACGTCTATAGGCAAATACAGTATGACATACAAACAGATTGAAAATTGCAACAGACCCATCAAAATTCGCGCAAACAAACGACATAAATTGATTAAAAAATGACGTGATTAAGAAGAAAGAGAGAAATAGGAAGAGAAGGAAAGTTACCGTCCATAGCCAGTCCAGACTCCCAGTGAGAGCGGCTTCAGTGCAACCTGAACATAATCACGGGAAAACTCAGTATCTAAGACGTGAGCGCGGTGTGTGTGTGTGTGTGAGAGAGAGAGAGAGAGAGAGAGAGTTTTACACAGGCGTTGAAGGAGAGAGCGCAGAGACGAGAGTGTAGTGCCATTTGGAGGTCGCGCTGAATGACATCTTGTATTGCTACATATGAAAACGGCTTATAATGGGCCGACCTTATAATTTAATGGGCCGTCTTGATCTTGTGTTTCCTTCACCTATTAAAAGTGTGTACATCATAATAAGATCATAACAACTCAAAACTTTTAAATAAATGTTCGAGAATTCGGTGAGCAATTCTTTTGCCCAATAGCCATTAACCATTTCTGTGATTGATTGTTGAGCTATTAAATCAAAGGCCGATGCACCGAAATAGTGCAAAGTAGCAATTATTATGAAGAGATTCATACGAAATATTATCTTAATGTAAAAAAGATACACGCGTTCAGCACATCTGCAATTTTAAGTTAAGAAAAAAAATTGAAATCGTAGCCTTGATAGTTTTGTCAGAATTATACTAAATCACAAGATTAAACCCTCTCAAAAAAAGAATCACAAGATTAAACGTTATCACTCCATCATGCATGCTCGAATTGAGTGCTTTCACTGTTTCGCATTAATTCTGACTTTACATATCTTAATTAGTATCAGCACAAAAGTACATTTAAAGTCATCTAATCGTTATAGTTATGAAATTCGGCGCTTTAAATTCTTGATCAAATAATTAAATTCTCCTCCAAAAAAATTATTAATCAAATAATTTAATCTCTGGCCTATTTATATGAACGCGAAAATGAAGCGCTCTCTCTCTCTCTCCTCATCGTGTCCGAAGAGCTAGCTAATCGCGATCTCTGGCGCTGCCAAAATCTTCTCTGCCGAAAATGGTAACTCTCTGTCTCTCTCTCCCTACACACACAGAGTCAAAACGCAATTGTCCTTTTCTGGTTCCGAGAGTTACAGAGATTGCGGCTTCAGCCAGCTTAAATTACTGATCTGCACAAAGAATGTCTGGATATTACCATTTCACCATCGTTCCAAAAGTAGTAGATTCAATTTACACATTTCTCGTGCTTATTTCTGAAGTTTATAGATCGTATGTGAAGTTGTGTACATGAATTACATCGTTTACTGGATTGATTGAATTTCGAAGCTAAAATTATACGTCTGCAATTCCGGAATTATTGAAATTCATTTGGTTCTTTGAGACACATTTGCCATAAACTCATTTATTATATTCTAGAAACTGTAAAATAGTCTAGCGATCTATGTGATCTGAATGAACCTGCCTTGGAATACGTTCCTTCATGCTAAGATTGTTTGATTGGATCCATTCTCGACTTTTAACTGAATGAACTAAGAAATGAATATAATAGTAGTTGATAATCTCGTGCTCTATATATAGCGGTTAGCTCGATTGTGTTTTCTTTCAAATATGGAGTATAAAACAAGGCGATCTGTGAAAATTGTTGTATTTTGGGTGGATTATGATAGTTCCTACATTCTTCACACATAATTGAAATTAAATATGCAGTCTTGATCCTGTTCTGTTTCTATATTCATATGTATCGTGTTATCAGGATTTGTGCCCATCTGTGAAGAACATTATCCTTCTCGATTCAGAAGGGAAACGCATTGCTGCCAAGTACTATTCAGATGATTGGCCTACCAATGCTGCAAAGGAAGCTTTCGAGAAGACCATCTTTACCAAGACCCAGAAAACAAATGCCCGGACTGAAGGTGCTCTATGACTTTAAATGTCTTTGTCATATCCACTGGAACAATAGGGTATTAGTATATATTTTTCGGATTATTTCAATATTGACTCTAGGTTATGTTTCTCACTACCACGGGCTTCTGTTCGTGTAAATTTGGAGAGGGAGTAGAATGTTGATATCATGAAACGGCAGCTAGATTAGAATCTACAAGATCTGTCCAAAATACATTCTTGATCAGCTGTAATCATGTGCTGCAGACTGTCTTTAGATTATTAAGCACTAATGGTGCCCTTATTTCGTTAGTATTGTGTCAAAAATATATCTAGCTCAGTTTACTTTATAAGCTTTCTGTTGCATTATCTCTCCTTCACACACACAACCCCCTGCCTGACCTCGTACTAACTAATGACAGCGGAAATAACTTTGTTCGAAAACAATATTGTCATCTACAAGTTTGTTCAAGATCTCCACTTCTTTGTTACTGGGGGTGAAGAAGAGAATGAACTTATTTTAGCCACTGTTCTTCAGGGATTCTTTGATGCAGTTGATATCTTGCTTAGGTACACCATTAAAATATCTGAACATATTTACATATACAGATATTTGCTTCTCTCCATTCTTTAAAGACACTTTCTGTCTGCTTATCTCAGGGGCAATGTCGAGAAGAGAGAGGCACTTGAAAATTTAGATGTCATACTCTTATGCCTTGATGAAATCGTTGATGGCGGGTAAGCTTCTTTTTGTTTTGTTTCTTTCTTTGTTTTTCTTCTTATGCCTACTTTAAAGATGGGAAATCAAATGCTAACTAAAGTCCTTGTTTGATGTCATCTAGGAAGCCTAAAATAATACAAGTAATATTTAGATATCACATCAATAAACACCGTAAAGGTTTTGTGGTGATTGATTACTGCAGCAGATTCACCGCCATGTCTTCACTTTCTCTTATGTGTTCGTCTTATAATGTTACCAAACAAGAAAAATGTATTAAAGAACTGAATATTTACTATTGTCAACACATAACTTCATCAATAATGGATAATTTTCAGTGGACCATGAAACTGGTCGATGTTTGAGAAAAAAATGGTTATCCATTTTCTTTATTTATAACGCCTTTTCACCATCGATGGGTACAGAATTATTCTTGAAAGTGATGCAAATAGCATTGCTGATAAAGTTGCAAGTCACAGTATTGATTCCGGAGCACCTCTCTCCGAGCAGGTTTGTGGCTTCTTTCCCGGTTCCCAAATTTTATACTCGAATATGAGCATGTTGTATTAATTGTAACCCATGTTCGCCTTTTGCCTTCCACAGACGCTAACCCAAGCACTGGCGACTGCCCGTGAACAACTTACTAGGTCTTTTCTTAAGTGATTATTTCTTAGATTAATCCGCAGAGGAAACGATATATACGAAAATTGGTACCATCTCTATCATCCTCCAAGTACATTGTGCTTGAGCTCTCCATGCTGCAGGGGATTACTTATTCAAAGGCTAATTTATAGATTTTTATTTGATCACTAGTGACAAACTTGACAGAACTATTGTAAGTGCTTCACCTTTTTTTTGTTTTAGAAGTGATGATTGCAAATTGATGTCAGGATATTTTTCAAGAAAAATGAAAATGATCGATTGCTAACAAAGTAGTACGATATTTGTTCCTAGTAGGAGTGAGTATTTGATTACTTCAGTCAAGTTGCTAACATAGTACAAAGTCTATTGATACTAGCTAGGGTGAGTATTTGGTTATTTTGGTGCTTTTGAGACTACTGCCACCAAACTGAAATAACCAAGTCGCCCGAAAAATCGACTGACCTTAATAGTCAGTATTTCGCTTTATTTCAAATTTTTTGAATTTTATTTTGATGTGTATCCAATAATATTGATTATTGTTCATAATATACTTTATGTACATCAATTGAATTGATTTGTTTTGGAAATTTTTCAATTATATATTAATTCTAAAATTCGGTATCTTTGCTCAAGGGTACAACTTTAACATACTAATATGGAGGTGATCTTAACTGGAGAATAGTTGTAACTGAGGATAAGAGTTGATTATTATAGATAAATAAGGCAATACTTGAAATAAATATATATAACTAACTAATGAAGCAAGCAAAACAGCTACGAATTTGGCTACAAATAAGCAAGAGAAATTCACAATTATCAGATCAGAAAGACCAAAACAGCACGAATTTGCTCAGCTGCAGAGCGCACCAGGCTAACAGCCAAAACATTAATCAACTTTAATCCGGTTTTGATATAGGCACGATTAATAATATATTTCAATAAATATCTCTCTTTTTATTTTGTAGTATGTCGGAAATTTTCCGAAGACTGAAGAAAAGACAAACATGAATTTTTCAAGATTTAATGGATGCTTCTTTACCAGGTTAAAATTATTCACAATGATATCATCCAGGTCATCTTTGAAACATTTTGGCCAAATAAAAAATATTCATATCATTATAGTCTTATTGAAGGGTTTTATTACAAATCATGCCTAAAACCAAAATCGAGCCAATTATCAAATAATTTCTTAGAACTAACCCTCAAAGAAACAGAGTATCAAACCTTCTAAAAGATGGTCAATTTCGCCCACTTTATTGCCTACAGAAGTTTTAGCAAATTAAGGATTTGAACTCCTAAACTTTCTAATATAAAGCTGAAACGTCATGATTCAAGCTACCACTAGTTTTCAATTGAAACATAAAAAGAAGCATCTCAAATTACTGAAAATTAAGAAAGCCATGACAATAAACCAAAACTCAATTCCTATTGTACACGGAGAAATGATACATTGATTCAACTGAAAAGCAAGAAAAGAAAAACATGATTAGACGATCAACCTTTAACTTAAGCATCATCTCTCTCTAATGAAAAGTGTATCTAAATTATCAAGTGCAAGTGGAAGGGAAAAACACATCTCCACCAACACAAAGTTAGCAGCCATATCTCTCTAAGTTACATCAACTGAGGACAAGCACGCGAGCGACCTTCCCAAGCCACAGTCACAGGCAAAGCCCGTCGTCCTATATGATATCACACCATGCCGGAAAAACCAGAGAGGGTCGCTTCCACACTCATTGCAGGCCCCTTGAAGAAGCACGAGAGATGACTAGTAACCATTGGGCCACATCTGGGACTGCTTAGGCTGTCCTTGCGGGGCACCAAGCGAACCGTCTCTCGGGTTCTGTTGCTGGTCAAGCGAGATCCCAGCTTGAGAATGGTAGAAATTCGGGTACCCAGGGGCCCCGTAATTCTGCGACTGCTGCTGAGCTTGCCTGAAACCACCGGGCTGCTGGTTTTGTCCCTGGTAATTGTAGTACGCATT
>JAYJMF010000073.1:1959067-1973881 GCA_036873715.1 Salvia sclarea
TATAAATTATTCATTAATATTGATATAAAATAATTAAAATAGTCATCGCCTATGATTTAGGTCTTGAATAGGTAAAAAATTTTGGTTTTGAGATTCAAATAGCAGTATCGCCTCGTTAGAAAGCTTTACGTTCACATCACATCGACTTACCTCGCCGAAATGTTGCACGATTACATCGGCTCGTTGGGATGCTCATACATGTCCCAAATCCTATTTAAAAAATTATTTTACTATTCAAACCCATATAAATAGAAACATTATAAACTAATTACACAAAAATATTTATTTAGTCAAATTAAATTAAATTTATTGGGACCGGATCGCCTCATTGGAAAGCTCCATTGTCACATCACCTCGATTCGACTCGCTGAAACGCTACACAATGGTATCACCATGCCGAAACGCTGAATGGTTGCATCGGCTCGTCGGAATACTCGTATGTATCTCAAATCTTATTTAAAAGTAATTTATTATTCAAATTCATAGAGCAATATCAATATTTACAAAAAAAAAAAGTATTTAATCATTTTTTTTATCAAAATAAATTAAATTTATCAAGGTAGCCTCGCCTCAACAGAAAACTCCATGGTCACAACACCTAAACTCACCTCGCCGAGACGTTGTTTAATATATACGATATACAAATCACAAGTCATCATTAATATCAAAATCTAACAAAATCAAATAATCATAATTTTAAGATATTTTGTGATGCATACTAAATTTGTTCGATTAAATTGAGGTTGTGTGTGTTTTTAACTAACACATAATATGCTAATTAATTATAGATTAGTAATATATATTTATGTGTATATACAACTTAAATATAAATTATCGATAATTAACATAAATAACATCAAGGTTGACTTAACTTAAATAAATAATAATATTTAATTATAGTATATAGATTAAATTTAAATTTTAAATGTAATAGCATAAATTAATTCATAAAAAATGAAAGATGACATGAAATCCTCGGAGGAATTTATGGGCTTACTTGGCAGTAGTCGTCTCAAATTATTAAAGAAGATTTTGAAACGAACTAGACCATCTATGACTATTATAATTTATATGAAGTAGTTACTATTGTAGTATCAATATAGAGAATGTGCTCTTTTGGTAAAAAAAAGTAGCATACTTAATTTACTGTAGAAGATGATACAACCAACACCTAATTTATCATTTCCAATTCATTCATGTTTGTCGAAATATTTCATATTAATTTGTATTGTAGATATCAATGTACGTAGAGTCTTATCACTATCATTTTATATTGAAATCCTAACTTGTCGCAATATTATGACTTACCATATCAACACGAAACACACACACGACTCGGAGTAAATAAATTATCAAACTTAAACGTAGCTTGATACCGTATAGATATTCTATCATTAACAATGTTATACATTACTATATATACAACTAAGCTGCAAAACTCAATTCATGTATCTAACTAAATGCGACTCCAACCAAAAAAATAATGACTAATACAGTGATAGTTACAAAGTTTACATGATTTACTATAATGAAAGAATATATAGCTGCTGAACAGCAACAGCAAAAATGGCGTATAGCTCGACCTAGAAAGCATAGGTCGTTCACTATCTCTATCTCCGGCGATCTAGGTGTGCCTAAATAGCTCCACTTAGAAGGCGCAGGTCATTCTCTCAATCAATGTGCATGTCTCGACTCGATCAATGTGTCACGATTTCAGAAAAGTCACTGGCAAACGAGGAGAAACCCGGATCCAATCTCATAGCCGAGACTTGACCTCCCGACGAGCTAGTGTCTGTCCGACTCTCCTTCCGGAAGTCGTTCATGGCCTTCATCCTCAACTCCGTGCTCGCCTCCGCGACCGCTTCCGGTATGTCCAGATTCCCTTCCATCATCTGCACCGCCTCGGACATCGTTGGTCGAACGGATGGGGTCGCGTTTGTGCACAGAAGAGCCACCTTCACTACTCTCTCCACTTGCTTTCTGTCGATTCGAGATCCCAGTCTCTCGTCGATTAGTTCGTCAATGTTCTTGCTTTCTTGCAGGTGGCAAGCCTGAAATATTACATGGAGGTAGAGGCTCTAGATGTAAAAAAAGGGTACTCGAATGAAGTATGGTTAATTGCTAAAATAAATTGCAAACTTTCACCTTGTTTTTATTTTAATCGATTATAAAATTTTGCAATAATAACACGACACGTTCAGAGAATTTCGACCATGTCATTTCAACCTCAATACTCGAACAACAATGTTCCTTGCGTGATATGTGATGACTGCACAATGCCAATGTGCAAAAAGATCACGCCTATTTAAATTGTCGGAAATTCAGTGAACGCGTCTATTTTTCTACAAATTTATTGAAAAGTGGTGGTATTATTGCAACAATAAAAATTAAAATCATCTCAAAGATTGTAGTTTTAGCAATTAACCAAATAAAGTGAGAAGCGTTGTCTTACCCAATCTAGAAGGCAAATGAAGTTGTGGCTTGGCATGTAACTGCTGTTGCTCTTCCCACTCACAATTTCTAGGAGCACGACTCCGAAGCTGTATACATCCGCCTTGTCGGTCAGATAACCCCACAACGCGTATTCGGGCGCCATATACCCTCTGCAAATGAGATGAGACCAAGTACATTACACGGGCGAGCAAGCATGCAATACAACGAATTTTCCAATACAAGATGAAGGCTAATTGATTTAAAATGCAAGAATGCTGCCTCAGATTTGCTTTTGCACACAACTTTCCTATCCGGTTCTCAAATACAGACTTTATGTTGTCTGCAGTTTTGTCCTAATATACTTTCTGGCAAAAATGAAGCTTGCTTTGCTTGGATGGGCGACTTGAAAATGTAAAACGACTTCGTTGGTTGCATAAACAAAACTAATGTTGTTTTTTATGTGGGATCTTGTTTCCATGCTCGCAATTTTGGCAGCCAAGTCACAGCTTCAATTTTGTCGGAAAGTGAAATCATGAGAAATTTATGAACAATGAAAAGTATGCGTATTTGAGAACAAAATTCAAACGTTCGTGCATATTAAACCAATTAACCAAAAGATGAACTCACATTGTCCCAGCAACTTTGGTGCTAATGTGCGTCTTCTCGTCCTCGTTGAGCCTGGCCAATCCGAAATCGGATATCTTAGGAGTTAGGTCTTTGTCAAGCAGCACGTTCGTAGCTTTGATGTCGCGATGAACAATTTTCAGCCTTGATTCGTCGTGTAGAAAAGCTAATCCCTTCGCGATTCCAATGCAGATCTTGAACCTCGTTGGCCAGTCTAGGATCATCTGGCTCTTGTTTGACTCTGAAAATGGTGTCCCGACATAAGTCTCACGATACAAATCAAATCAATGAAACGCATAAATAATTACCAAACAAGACGTTGGCGAGACTATTGTTCTCCATATACTCGTACACGAGCAGCAGTTGATCGCCTTCTATGCAGCATCCGTGCAGCTTCACGAGATTCGGGTGCAGCAGGCAAGAAAACATGCCAATCTCATTCAGAAACTCGCGGTTCCCTTGCCTTGATCTCGACGAGAGCTGCTTGACTGCAATCACAGTTCCATCCTGAAGAAAACCCTGCAACATTTTTTTCTGTTAAGAACTGCAAAACACGAAGAGCAACGAAGAAATAGCAGTTGTTTAGTAAAGCTTACGCGCCTTGTAGACAGGACCAAAACCGCCTTCGCCAATCTTGTTTGCCTCATCAAAGTTGTTCGTGGCTGCCCTGATTTGTTTCAACGAAAACGCGACTGTTTGCAGCTCTAAACCTTCGAATTCTGTCCACATGAAAAAAAGGAACTTTAGAAATCATGAATGCACTGAAACCATTTCTTTACGACACAATTCAGAGAGAGAAGCAATAAAGAACAAAATTAAACAAATTACAAATTAACCAATCCTTTACATTATTTCACAACGAAGAATTCGGGCATCACCTTTTCCTAAGCGACTTTTGCGTTTTCGGAAACACTTCCACCAAAGGATGCACATTATCAAGAAAATAACGATGGCAGCTATCACCGGACCTACAATATAGCCGGTTATATTCTTCTTCTCCCCATCTTTACAAACCTTGAAATCTGCAGTCGTATGGCATGAAAACGTGAGAGAACATTTCTTGGTTAGGTTATGCATTAGATGAGAGGGGTAGAAATTTCGTTTACGTGGATTTACTGAAATAGCTGATATAAGAGAGCCATAAACTCCGAAGCTAGGAATCCGCTTAGTCCCTCTACTAGCCCAGTAAAATCTAATCTCCAACGTGCTATCACGCACCGTTGCATTGTAAGATCTCACGATGGGCATTCCATTTCCACGAGCTTCGTCTCCGATATTGAAATCTTTCTCCACTAAATCGTCCTGAAACACAAAAGAGGGTCAGAGAAGAAACACGAGCTTTTTCGAGATTACGAAGTTTCAGTTATGTGCAGAGACAAACCTGGATATATATATCAAATGAGCGTCTTCCCAGACTGTTGTACGTGTTGTCGCTCGTGAACATTATCTCAGCGAAATGCAGGCTCACGTTGTAACTACCTCTTTCGAGGCAGTAATGGAAATATGTGAGAGAAAGAGGATTGAGGCGAGCAGTGGCGTACAAGTCGGGGAGACTTATATTCATCGTGGGTCGGATTGCACGCGAGCTGTCGGAATTAATTCCGTCGAAGAATTTTCCGCTGCTGGTAAAGCCCCAATAGTTTTCACTTAAAAATCTTCCAGGATCATTCCCCGTATCTCCTTCATAGATAACTCGTCTGCTGTTATCTTTGGCGCTCAAGTCGGCACCACCGCAATTCACATGTAATGAACATCTATCTGCCATGTTGAGATATAAAGTAAACTCGTTCAAAAGCTTGTGTCAAATATAAATATCCATAAGAAAGCCACATAATGTTACTAAAAAAGGGATAATTGCCTTTAAATACACAAACTATTGCCAAATTGTTTTAAACCAAATTAAAAATCTGGGTCAAAAAATGCAGGAACTTTATAATTTTTTGGATTTTTGCCCGAATCCAACGTTCACTGGCCAATAACTCGATTGTCTGGAGACCAATGAGCAATCCTGAGGTACCATTGGAAAGCTCTCGGCCATAGCTTTCTAATGGTACATGGCACCGAAATCCAAATTACGACAACAAAGATATATAGAGTGTCAAAACAGCAACTTTCAGGTCATTTTCCAACCACTTACAGTTACGGCAACCAAAATCCAACAATATGGGTACCATTAGAAAGCCATCGCCGTGAGCTTTCCAATGGTACCTTTGGATTTCCAATCACACTCCGTCCGATTGAGTTATTGGCCATTAGAATTTGGACTTATGCTGAAATCTGAATTCCAAAATCTTATAAAGTTCATGTAAGTTTTGATCAAGAATTTTTATTTAGTAAAACTGAAATTTGCCCATATTTTTGTATTTACAGGCAATTAACTCAACTAAAAATTACTGTACTTACATCTTGGACAGGCCATGGTCCTCGTACATGGAAGCATTCGTTGTCTGTCAAAGGTTTATCACACCAGTTAGCATCTCAAGTCGTCGAATTTATACGAGTGAAGTTAACATCTCAAGTTGTCGAATTTATACAAGTAAAACAGACGATCATCTTACATAATGTTATCAGTTGACAATCCCTTGAACAAGTTCACCCTTCGGTTCCTAATACCACCAAAAATAAAAATAAAAATAAAAAAGTTGAGCAACGAATAATGTTTTGTATCACGAGACAATGCGAAGTCGAAGAAATACTCTACATGTTTGTTTGACAAACAGGTTGATCGGGCCCTTGCCAAGTGAAATTGTTGTAAGATAGATCGCTGCACATAATCAGCATTGGTAAAAAGAAAACCGAGACGGTTGCAAGAATAAACACAATATGAAGCAAGTATAACAGAAACATACATGATGCTGCCATCCTTCAAGAGAGCATCGGGTATACTTCCACTCAGCATATTGCCAGTCACATACCTATTAGCGTATTCTGTCAGATTTTAAACAGCAGAAGATAAAATATTATGTAATTTTCACTCACACAGTCTTGAGATTTCTCGCGATGGTCTGTGGAATCTCCCCGACTAACTTGTTGAAACTGATATCCCTGACAAAATTGGAAAATAGTCAACAAAGAAGGAGAAAGTCATTTGCATCAATCAGTTCGTGCACATGCGTTTTCTAAGAGAATTGGGAGACTGAAGACTAGAAATGCTGCCAAAATATGCCAACAGGTGCATGCTTTAATAGTAAAGATGCTGCGACTACGATACAATAAAGCCTCAAAACAGACATAAAATCAAGAAAACTAGTGGCTTTTTCATTGTAATAGTTCGAAGATGAGCTTAGCAGTTACTAAGTGTGGTTTAGGTGTTTAGCAAATTCAATATATAAAGTCCAAGCATTAAAATAGAAAAACATATAATGATAAAAAAAATCAATGAACCCATTCATGAATTGGAACACAGCAAAGATGAACAACAGTTCTTCAAACTAATTAAAGTTACAACTCACAAATATCTTAAATAAGTGCATGTTTCTTATCACCAACGGACCCTTTTCTCTTCTAACTTGGAATACATATACGGACTATGGGGCAAAGCACTGGTACAGTGCATGCTAGTCACACCAAAATAAATAGAGCTTTCCCAAAATCCGCTTTTTGATTTATCTCAACAATTTCAAGGATGAATTTACTCTAAGATTAAATAACAAATAAAAAGAAAATGACGAAGAAATGCAGATAAGCTGTCAAATATCTGAAGAAATAGTAAGAAGGATAACTCTATTCATTACAATTTTCAAGCAAGATAAAAGAAACAGTTAGACAGTGAATCATATGTCTGCACTTTTTCTATATTGATTCGTATATTGGTTACTCACAGAATTGTGAGAAGTCTGAGTCTTCTCCAAATATACTGGGGCACTGCTCCAGAAATGTTACAGTTTCTCAACACCCTATATCCAAGAATCGAGAGGTCTTAACAGCTAATCAATAAAGCAAGATAAACAAATCAACGAGATCTTAAAGCATACAATGTATCCAGGTCCGTGGCGCTTATCAGCAATGGAAAATCTTGAGGCGGACTCCTTAAATCGCTAATTCTCCTGTATACAGAAACTCCATCAGTTGAACTTCTAAGCAGTAATAAATACCACTAAAACTTATTGATCCAGTGAACTCACAAATCAGTTAGCATAGTGAGAATGGATATATTTGAAGGGATGGGCCCTACCAGTCCACTCGCTTGCATTTCTCTTCATTCAGCAGTAAACAGAGTGAAATTTAGAACATGCTCGATGGAAAAAATATAGTCTAAACTTTTAGGATTAGATTAAGATCTTACAATCTCGTAAGCTGTTTCCAGTTCTGAATGAAGTTGGGTATTCGCCCACTAAGACGGTTATCATTTATCCTACTGCAATTTGGAAAAAGAAAATTGAGCATACAAATGAGAAACGAGAATGGGAAAAAGATGGTATAAGTATTTACAAATCGTTCAAATTTGTAAGTGTTGCAAAAGATGCAGGAAGATTCCCCTCCAATCGGTTCGAAGACAATATCCTGAGATTCAATCAATAATGGATTAATGCTGAGATCGATACCATTGGCATATGTATCGTATTTCTAGTTTAGCACAAAAATATATAGGGACATGAAGTCTTACAAAGTTTTCAAGTTTATCAACTTCCCAATATCAGAAGAAATAGTCCCTGAAAAATTGTTTGCTTCAAGATTCCTGATAAAATCACATCGGTAAATACTCTCAAGATTAGAATAAGGCCAAGTATTACACTTTGACTGAAACAATAATGAGAAATCGTGTAGAATACAAAAATAGAGTATTTTATCCATAGAAATCGGCACGTTAGAAAAAATGTGAAGTGCCACTAAATAGAATATTTTGGCACATGTGATGGCATCAATACACAGAGATGGAAAGAGAATGAAGACATACAAGTACGTGAGGGTAGTAAGGTTTCCGAGCTCCTTAGATATCTCTCCTGACAAGCGATTTACGAGAAGAGAGCTGCAACAAAATTCTGGCATTACTACTAAAGACTTACATAAAAGAGTCTGCAGAAATTCTTGCATTCTAGAATTGGAGTTAAGTAGAAAGAATTAAGATAAAGCATACATAGTAGTCAAGTTTGTCGAAGCCCATTGTGATGGAATTGTGCCGCTGAGGAGGTTGTAAGCGAAATCACTGACGACAAAAGAGTAGAGAATATTAGACAAAATGATGTTTGCGTACATAAATCGTTCAGCAAAATGGTAAAGAAAGGTTCTTACACCCCTTGAAGGTAGGGAAGCTTCGTGATATTAATAGGGAGACCTCCAGGAAGATTGAGACTCTTAAGCACACTGCAACAAGTTGGATCAATTTTTGACAGAATTAGGATGTGAAGAGGTTGCATGAATTGAACACAATGAAAAACTGGTAAGTGGATTGATTTTGGACAGAAGTAGAGATATGAAGAGATTGTATTGGAAACTTAAGGTTTGCAAAGATACGTACAAGATACAATAAACATCGGCTTGTGCAGAAATGAGCAGTGGACAAACATAGAATTGATCAGAGACTGAAACCATACATATTTGTTATATGACAAACGGTGTTATTGTTGAAGTTGCAGTTGCAATCAACATAACCCTCAGAATCAGTTGGGGCCGACGGCGACATCCCAACCATCTCGATTTCGCATTGATCACCGTTGAATTTCCAATAGGTTGCACCCATCTCAGTAACTATTTGCTGAAGAGCAACCACTAAACAACAACAACAACAACAACAACAACAAAATGAAGATTACTATTTTTGTACACCAAACAAAAAAGAAGATTATTAATTTAGCCCACTAAAGAAAATAATGCTTCCTTCATCCATGTGCATTAGCATATCATACACCAAAATAGTAAACCAACCCCATAATCCACAATTCAATGTCACTTAATTCCTTCAGTCTTTATCTAAGCCAAATTAAATTAAAGAAGAGGGAATTTAAAGATAGCACCCCTAAAGATTTAATATTTCTTGCATCTCTCTTCAAATCTTCTTAATGGGTCATTTTAAATGAAGAAAACTAAGTGTTTTATCAAACAAAACTAAACAATACACTGAAAATGAAGATTACTATATTAGTACACTAAATGAAACGAAATTACTATCCATTCCACTAAACAAGATAATGCTTCCTTTATCCATGTGCATTAATTAGCATAGCATACATCCAAATAGTCAGCATAGAACCCACAATTCAACATCTAAACCAAACTATACTAAAGAAATGGGAATTTCAATTTCAAGATAGCACCCTAAAGATTCATCTTTCTCTCTTTCAATCTGGTTAGTGGGGTCGTCTTCAATCAAGAAAAAACTTAGTGAAGTTGTCCCATTCTTTCTTAAATGTTATCTGCAGAAGCACTGAAAGGAAACTGCACATATCTACAAGAAACAAAGATACCTTCTTCTTGTGGGACTTGTGATTGAGAAATTTTGAGCAGACCCAACCAACAAAGGGCGAGAAACCAAGCAGCAACTGTTTCTCTCTGAGACATCTTCGAGCATATATACAATACACTACACATGTATTTACAGAAATTAGGAGTTGAAGTAAGTTAAGTTTAGGGGGCAATAATTTAGTGTACAGTGTGTTTGTTTTGCAAATGAATGATTTTGGTTGAATAATGGCAACTGTCTGTATGTGGAAAATGGAAATGTCGGGGGAGACGAGAGAGAGAGAGAGAGAGAGGGAAGGGGGGAAATCTGACTTGAGAACATTTTAGTTTCTCACTTGTCATCTTCATTTTAATACCTTTTGGCAACGTTAGATCTCTCATCTCTCTCTCTCTCTCATACGTGTTTGATGCAGACACGTGAATCTAACATTAGTACTGTACTTGTCTATTTTCCTTTGTGTGTCGATTATTAAATGATTTGATATATCTCATTCCCCAATATTAATTGAGCAATAGCTCTATTATTATAAATAGAAATACTCGTATGCCAACCATTCGCGCGGAACGAAGTTACACTTTGTTTCACAAAAAGGGTTTAATTTAGCCCAAATGTATCCAAATACATCGAAGAAAATAGTCTGGTATATATTTTTGGCCTAAAGAAAGAAATTTAGTATAATTGGTCTAGAATCTAGATAGAAAATAGTTTGATTGCGAAAAGGTTGATTCGAAAATCAAATGGATTGGACCACAATAATTGAAATCTTTCTTTTTTCTTATTCAGTTATTCAATTGACAAAGAAATTTAAAAATTTGTTCAAATAAGATAGTTTTTGTTCTCAAACATTAACTACTTTTTTATTAATATGTTACACCCATGATCATTTCTAATTATTATCAAATTTCGTTACTTTATATTTTAATATTATAAAAAGGTTATAATACTTATCGGTGCGTTTTGTTTTTCTCAAATGTAGTATTTCTTTTTTACTAAATACAAACGTGATTTTTTGTAACATTTTAGATGACTTATCTCATATTAATTTATATTTTATGTCCATAATATTTTTTATACGGAGTATATGATATATTGATGAACTTCGTAATATTGGAAGTTAATTGTTCGTTGTAGGAAAATAGAGATTAATATTTTTTACGACCACTAACTATAGATGTGTAGCAAAAGTATGACACTTTTAATTCGGACCGTAGAAGTAGGACAATATATTTTAAGTTGGGCACACGTGAGCAAAAATTGGGTTTGTCGGGCTTTTTTCGCACGTGAATTGCATGTGATGGGTGATGTGGAGCCCGAACGTGACGTGGCTCTCACCACATAAGCCATTATTCAGCTCTCCTCTCTCCCCAAATGTCTCCTCCTCTCTCTGATTCCGATTAGCCACGTCACGTTCAGGCTCCATGTCATTCATCACGTGCGAAAAAACACGAAAAATTCAATTTTGGTCCATGTGTGCTCAACTTAAAATATAATGTCCTACTTCTACTGCCCGAACTAAAAGTGTCCTACTTTGCTACACGCCTATAGTTAGTGGCCATAAAAAATATTAATCTCTAGGAAAATAACGTTCAAAAACATGGGGAGAAAGTCAATATTGACTCCTACCAAACCAATTCCAACTTTCATTATCTTCACATGAGAAGCATTTTCTTTGTCATTAAATACCGTTTACATAAAATGAAATAAATACATTAAGTCAAAATGTAGCTTGTAACATAATCGAAAATTTGTGATTTAATTTACTTTTTCTTTACTTTATCAACTAAAATATCCCCATGAATTTATTTTTCCTCCTTTTATTTTGTAAGACAAGTCGTGGGGGAGAGAGAAAGCAAATGGCGGCGAATATATAATTCATTCTGCATGAGCTTTGAAGTTTCAAACTGAACTTGTATTAGTCAAATATACATTCAACAATTATGAATCTACATATAAAGTGAGAAAAATATTGCATTATCTCATTGTAAGATATTGTTAGTTCTTTGAATTTAAAGCTCTCTCCTGTTTGGATCCAAATTGTGGATGAATTTCGCCAGATTTAATAATTTTATGGCAGTTCTTACGAACTTTAAACAAACGGGCCAAACAGATTTGTTTAGATTTATTATAGTCATTATCAAAAAATAAGATTTATTATAGTTATATTTTCATAATATTTAATGTATATATAGTATGTTTTTTGCTACTTGTCAAACACCACATCAGATCTTTTCACTTTTCAGCACAAGACAAAAAATCATACCAACTCCGATTAAAAAATTTGATCTTTTAACACATACGGAGTATATTATATAATATATTTATCTTCTTGATAGTTGAAATATCATCCATAATGTGCACGTAATCCACATAACATAATAGGCTAATTAGGAGTCGTTTAGCTTTAACGGATTTGATAGATAAGGTTGATATGATAATTAATCTTCAAATTTCCCCTCTTATTCATAATTTATCATTTTTCATTTTTTTTCTTATGAAGTTCACTGTTTCTTATGTCCTCAATTTACTCAAATGTATGATTATATAATCACAATATTTGGTTTGATTAAGGATGTAAAAAGGTCAACGGAGGAACTATAGATTCATCATATATATATATCCAATCCTCCAAATTAAACGACTATTAATAATGTTTCATGGTTATATTTAGGGATGACAATAGGTCCGATTTTCGAGGGTACCCGTACTTATCGAAAATCATGTTGGATTGGGTTTGGGTAAGTATAAAATGAGTTTGGGGCGGGTATGGGTTTGAAGACTAATACCCGCGACGGGCTTGGAAAATTAGCTATAGGTACCCGCAACCCGAACCCGTTTATATATAATATAGATTGTATATATATGTTCACGTTTTATTTAAAATACATTACATATATTGTTTTTTCTTCCCATTGTGTAACGTCAAGCCTTAATTCATCTCTTAACTTATATATTTCCCCATATGATAATTGATTTATTCAAAACTCTAAACAATATTAATTTTTCATATCTTCTTTACTCACTCATCTCTTTTCTTTTTGTAAAAAAGAAGTTGAAGATAACTCTTCTCTTCCTACCAGGTACGATTTGTTATTGGATCAATTTGAATTATTGTAACTTTTTTTCTTCGAATTAAAAGCTTTTGGTAAAATTTACTTATATTTTATTTGGTTTCTTGTTTGTTATTTTGAATTTGTTTATGCTAATGTACATTAATTCGTCTTGTTATTATTGTCATGTTTATTTCATAGTGTAATAATTTACATTAATTGATCCCTGTATATCAAATATCATGATAATTCATATTTAATTATTTTATAAATCTAAACGGGTTTGGATGAGTAATTAACGGATATTATCCAATGAGTTCAGGTCGGGTATGGGTCTCAAAGTTAATAACCGTAACGAATTTGGATCTGAAAATTTTAGACAAGTTTGGGTTTGAGAAATGTTTAATGGGTGATTACCGACCATTGATCTAATTCTCCTCATCATTTTTTCATGATAGACTCTACACATACTACACTCGCTCATTATGTTAAGTTGCAATTTGCAATGAAATAAGGTGCAAGAACGTCCCATTTTTTATTTATATATATAAGCTATTTTTCTAAGAATTTAAAAATTAATATATTTCATATAAACTTATAATGTACTTTATGTACAAAGTTACTACACTATAATAATTTTAATAAACAATGTATTTTATATATAAAGTTAATACGTTTTATATGAAAAGTGAATGTATTACTGAGTTTTGGTAAAAAAACACATGTTAATTAGAAACCAACATATCCCTCGGAAAAAAGAATAAAAAAGTATATTAGCTTTTTTGTTAAAAACATCAAAATGTATAAAAATATTATTTAATACGTAAAAAATATAATATATAGAAAATATTATCTTATGTATAAATAACTAAAGCATTACCTTGTATATAAGAAAACATATTTCATTTGAAAAATCAATCTGATCATTTATTAATTAATCAAGATCAAGTGATTAGATTGATATTTAGATAATCGAATGGAAAGGATTTTGTCAGATCCGACTAGGGGTGTGCAGACCCAACCCGAACCCGTTGACCCGAACCGACCCGTCGGGTTTGGTCAAGGTCTGGACCAACCTGCTATAAGCATTGGTCCGAGTTGGGTCCAAAATCTAGGAGCGAATTATTTCCGAGTCGGTCCGGGTCCAAAGCCGCTCAAACCCGCCAGACCCGGACCCGGCCCGGAAAAATAAAAATATATATATTTTTATTTTATAATTATTATTCCACACATGTTTTAATACATTTTTATTTCTAAATTCTAATTTCCTTTCTTTTCTAGTTTTCTTTTTGTTAATTGTGCTCAAACCCAACAAAGCCAAGTGCAAATGATGGATACAAATACAAGTTTGGAATGAATTTGAAGAATTTTCAATTGTTTTTGTTAGTAAACTAGTGGTTGAATTCATGGATATTATGGATTATTATGTAATGGATTGATTTTAGTTTTAATTTTTGTTGTGGCTTGAGAAAATTTGAGCCTTTATAGTATGTATTTGAATATTTAAAATTTGAAATTTTTTAAATTTGGAAAAATATGTCTTTGGCGGGTAGACTCGGACCCGGACTGAACCCGGAGGACGGGTTTGGGTCGGTCCTAAACCTTGGACCGATTCGGATCGGGTCAATTTTCTGAAAAATTATGGGTCTTCGGTTCTTTCGGGTCGGTCCGGGTCCGACCCATTGCACACCCCTAGATCCGACATATATGATGTATATTTATAATAAGTATAGATAATTATGAAATAGTAAATACTTTAATAAAAGGGTAGTGCTATTTGTACATAATATGTACATATACATAATACCCCTAAGATTTTAATCGGGACGGCCCGGTTTTTTATGGATCGGTTCAATTATTAATTATTTCAGTAAATGACTAATTTATCCCTCCTACAATTTGGTGTTATAATTGGTATAGTTGACTTGCAATTTTTTTTCTTAATAAACACAATTAAGTAATTTAATAATTATTTTTTCTTTCATAGCATAAAGAAAAATAATATGCTCGATCATTCACCCTACTCAATATATTCGTGTTTTTTCTTTTTTTTTTTGTTGAAAAAAGAGTAGTTAATTCTTTTTTTATTGTCTCATTAATAATGAATTACAATAATTATCACAAATATAAAAATTGAGTTTACATCTTCTCTATTAATGGATTTGGGGCCAAGGCCTCCACATCATCCCTTAATTCTCTCCAAGGCCTCCGTGTAGATTTTCCTTATTTAGACATTTTACATTTTATTAATTTTTGGTCAATTTATTAATATTATAAAATAGCATATTCCGTCTTCATAAGTAAATTTTT
>JAYJMF010000073.1:1980780-1994253 GCA_036873715.1 Salvia sclarea
GGAGATGGAGTGCAGTGCTGAGCCGAAGCCCAGAGTTATATGTCTTCATACATATAACTCAACCACGTTGTCCGTTGCTGCAATTCATTATTTTCTTTAATACTCCGATTTTGATTATTTTTGAAGTATGATATGGCTTTTGGACTATAATTATTGCTGTTGATATTTGAGCATTTTAAATATTTTGATGATTGATATTATAGAACTGTTTGGTGGTTGCTGTTGGTTGTTGATGGGAGATCACGGTGAAGTGCCGTGGGAGTTGTTGATTTCGGGGTTATGTCCATTTTACAAACAAAACTCTGGCGAAATTTTTATCAAAATTACTATTCATTTTCAAAACATTTGATAAATAAACATTTTTATAAAATGTCTCACATTTTACTTTTCCAATAAATTTCCTTTTCATTTTTGAAAAATATTCTACTAATTATTTCTACATAACCTTTCCAATATTTTTTCCAAATAATTTTCCCAAAATTTCCACAAATTTTCGTGATTAAAAGTAAATTGTCAAGGATTAAGTTAGCCAAGGCTTGATTACTTAGTTAATTATTTAATTAATTAGTCGGGTCGTGACAGATTCTCTGCTCAGAGATGCTTTCAGGGGCCTTGGTCAAGACCTCCTCCTTCCTGGAAGGAGCAGGAGTCTTAACACGTTTGGCTAGGGGTTCATCATCTTCTTCCTCCTCCAAAGTAGTTTCTTCCTCAGCTTCCTCCATCTCCTCTTCCTTCTCTTCTTCCCCACTCTTCTCATGCTCGCTTAATTGCACCTCCTCCTCGTCTCTCTCCGACGTCTCTTCCGCATCTTCGGTAGGGGAGGAAGCCACGGCGGACGACTCCGCCTTGATCTTCCTCAGCGCGGTGGCGGAGGGCGGTTTCTTCTTTTCCTTTGACGACGAGGAGGTCTTCTCCTTGATCGGCGTAGCCACTATCTTTCCAGAACTCGGGGTCATCTTCTTCCATTGTGACTTTGCGTCGAACTGGGATCTTTTTTGGGGAAGGGGATGAGAGATCTATTTTCGTTCCGTGAGGGATTCGGCCAAGTTTGTTTTTGGGTCGAGTTCCGACCATGGAAGGGGGTTAATTTGGTGGTTTGGGACGTGGGAAGGGAGGTTAATGGCGGTGGTGATTTTGAATTTGGAACGTGAGAGAGAGAAAAGAGGGTAATGGGTGGGAGTGGAAGAGTTGGGCTTAAGTTTGAATGAGGGTGGCTGACGCAGTGATGTCATGTTGCAGACATGGGGGAGCGGAAAGCCCTTGTCACACTGCACAAATACAAATAACGTATGAACAAATTAATATATTTCATGAATAAGAAATTTTCAAAAATAATAGTCGGGTTCGAATTCTGGAGGAGGCGTAATTTTTATTTTTATTTCGATTTTTCCTTATTCGTATGATTGTATGGACTTGTTCATAGATTTTGTACCCTTATTCATGTAACTCAGTTCTCACTGAAATTGGTCATTCTCAATCTAATGCACCCCTATATATATATAGGATTTGGTTCATGTAGGAATAGATATATATTGTAGGAAGTGAGAAGTTCGTTGATTTTATGCGCTTGTTCATTAAAAATTTTTTATGAAAAAAGCACCAGGTTCGAATTTTGGAGGGGGCAAAATCACTTGTTCGTTGATTTTATGCGCTTGTTCATCTCTTTTATGTTCTTGTTCGTCATTCTCACTTCTCACGATAAAATCAATTCTCATTAGAGAGCACCCCTATATATATATATATATATATTATATCTTCCTCACTCCCAAAAGAAAAAAGTGTAGTCTCTCCAAGCAAATATTAAATAATCCATATCTTAGCAGGATGAGATCCATATAAAACTAAAATGTCAAAACATAATATAAGGGTGTGTTATTTTTTATTGTAAAATTATTATAGGAAAAGAAGGGAAAAGATAATATTTACCTTCCAATTTTTTTTATTTTTTTTTTGTATATGAAGAATTTTATCCTTTCTTCTTCTTCCTCCCTTTCACTTTGATGGAAGGAAAATATTATCACACCAACAAGAAGTGATACTATTAGTTTTTATTAGAGTGAAAAAGAGGAAAAAAGTTAAAGGATGAATAATTTATTTTTCCTCTTTTTTTCATGATAATTTTACGATCAGAGTAAAGACAACCTAAAAAATTACCAAATAAGTGGAAAAGATATTATCATCTTTATAAAAAAATTATCAAATAAGTCACCAATTATATTATACTCCCTCTGTCCCAGCAAAAGTGAATCGTTTACATTCAATACAATTTATTGAAATACATATCAATAAAACAAGTGCATGAATTGCTGAGGAGACATAGAGGCTAAGCTGAGTCAATCAATAGCTTTCCTTTGTAAGGTCATGAGTTCAAGTCTTGCGCCAGTGTGTGAATTTTTCTACTTTAATTTGTTACGATATTATATATATGGAAGAAATATTAGAAACGTAGAGGTATAATTAAATAGTCATTATTATTACAACAAAAGCGCCTCCAAAGAGGGCCATCTCTTGTCCCCTCAATAAGATGTGATCTTCATCTTTCTCCACTCACCCATAAAGTATCTATCTCTCTTTCTCTTTCTCTCTCTCTCAGCTAACCATGACTTCTTCTGCAACAACAATCACGTCCGCGCAAGGGTCAGGCAGCAACCCCCCGCCGTCGCTGAGCCGATACGAATCCCAAAAGAGAAGGGACTGGAACACTTTCCTTCAGTACCTGAAGAACCAGAGGCCGGCGGTGGGAATCTCCCAGTGCAACTGCGGTCACGTGATCGAGTTCCTCCGCTACCTCGACCAGTTCGGTAAGACGAAGGTCCACCTGCATGGGTGCGTGTTCTTCGGGCAGCCCGACCCCCCCGCCCCCTGCACCTGCCCCCTCAAGCAGGCCTGGGGCAGCCTCGACGCCCTCATCGGCCGCCTCCGGGCAGCCTTCGAGGAGCACGGAGGATCCCCCGATGCCAACCCCTTCGGCAACGGCGCCATCCGCGTCTACCTCAAGGAGGTCAAGGACTCCCAGGCTAAGGCTAGAGGGATTCCTTACAAGAAGAAGAAGAAAAAGAAGAAGATTCATCACCCTCTTAAGCTGCATCACCATGATGATCATCACTTCATCAAGAATTCTGCTTGATTTCTTATTCCTAATCCTACCTCATCATCTATGGAGATTTTAAGGTAATCTCTTTTTAATTATTATCTCTTCTATCTCTCACTTAATTAGCTAGGGTTCGCCCATTTTCAATTAGCTAGGATTTATATTTAATTTAGGACGGATGCATCGGAGCAGCACTAGGATAATTGAATTATGATTATATATATAGAGAGAGACAAAAATATCTCGTATAAATGACTGAGGGCTGAGCAGCTATATCAAGAAGGAGATAATTGGGCAGGACCACACGAGTACACTCGAAAACATTGGATTTCAAGAATGTTTACAAATTAAGAAACCCTAGATCCACAATCCCCCAAAAATAAAGGGAGTAAACCCTAAATTTTGTGGTCAGCCATGTCTGAGTATTTAGTGAAAAACTTAAATCTGGGAACATTGCTTTAAGTCTTTTCTTATTTCCATATAAAGAAAATATTGGTTATTGCTGTGATACATCACCTATACTAATACTACCTCTCTCTCTCTCTCTCAAATAATGCATTTTACTGTTGGTCTATTTTGCCTTTTTAAACTAATATTTGGCTCTTTTGGGATTCGGGAGATCTTGTGAACCCCATGAGATTACTAGTAATCATCATATTGTCCCTGTGATTTTACATGAAAAATCTATACATACACATAAACATACACCAACGGTGTGTGTGTGTGTGACCCTCAGCTGGTAGACAAGCACCCTTCAGACAAACATTTATAATTAACAGTTACGTGAATGTTTGCTGACAGTACTTAGTCCTTAGTTTATGGTACATTTGTCTGAAGATGCCTATATATTGTTAAACATTAATGGCGATCTTCCTCTATTTTCATAGAAACAGATACATGTAGTTAGTCCGTTGCATCACTCTGCATTAAATATACACAAATGCATGTTTACGGCTACAAATACTGTTTTTTCTCCTATTACTAAGTTTTAATTTTTGAACTCCTTCTACTAAGCTATATATATATAAAAGGTTAGCATATACACTTTCAGAAGTAATTAATTGATTTTCTGGAGTTCTTTTAGATCACTATATCTGCATTGATTAAACAAATGATCACCTATAATTACAAAAGGGAAAAAGAACATTATTTTTTAGTGATGATTTTTTTAACATATCACACTATACACGTTGTGAAGCATTCAGCCATTAATGACAAAAAGAAGAAAAAACATTTCATTATAAAAATATTAGAGACACTTATAAAAATGATGACCTGATTTGCACTAATTATTTTCATATATAATTAGACTGCTGAGCTTTTGTTTGACTTATTTCGATTAAATAGCTGGGAGATGAGTCATGTTATACATACAATGTTATCCTAGATGCTTTACTTTGTTTAACACATTACAGTTAATCATTTATAGATATACGTGGAAATATTGTATAATTATATAAACCGGTTTGTAGGTAAATGGCCGTCCTGAAAATAACAAATTTGTTATCCAATTTTATGTTGGTGTTTAAGATAAAGCTAAGTACGGAGTACTAAAAATGGGATTACTCATTGATAAGCAGTGAGGCCACTAAAACAATCTCCTGTAACTGTAAGTGATTACTCATTTGAAAATCATATCAAATTAAGTAAACGACCAAATTTAAGAAAGAAAGGTTTGGTAAATGATGACACTTTTGAAATAAACAGATTTTTATTGATATCTCTTTTTTTTTAAAATATAGTTGTAGATGCTATAGTCTTAGAGGGTGTTTGGCTGAGCTTATAAGCTCCTTAAAATAGATTATAAGCTGTTTAGGAGCTTATAAGCCACTGCGAAATGTTTGGCAAAATAAGCTCATCAACAGCTTATAAGCTGTACAAAATAAGCTTCAGGAGCTTATAAGCTCCCCAAAAAATAAGGGCAAAAACTCCCATACCCCCGGTATATATATACATCACCTTGTAATCAAGGGTGATGATGGTGGAAAGGAAATACATCTTGAATTTGAATAATATAATGTATATATACATCGATGTATAAGAGTCCATCTCAAAAATAAGTTATTCAACCCCAATTTATTTTCTGGGGAGCTTATAATTAGCTACCATCTTTTTACCAAATAACTTTATTATAATTTATCATTTTCATCATGTACCTTTTCTATTTCATTTCTTTTCAATTTTTTCACTAAATATTATTTTTTTCTCTTGAAATTCATAATTATCAATCTAGCTTATAAACTAATTATCCAAAAACATTGACAACTTATAAGCTCTTAAAATATTGCATTTTATAACTTTTTCAAAAAGTTTATAAGTTATTAGAATTTATAAGCTATTTAAAATAGGCTTAGCTAAACACCCCCTAAAAGTTGAATGTTTCTATTATCAGCATGTTCTTAATTCTTAAGCACTTTTCCGAGTGTTTTTAGTGCTTCTTGTCAGTAGCAACCACAATAACATGCATAAGTGGAATCAATGAATTTAAAATCCGCGATTAAATATTTAGAAACCTTTGGAAGTTTTTTTTTCTTCAAATTATTTACTACTACACAGATCGAATCTAATAAGAAATGTGAAATGGACTATACTTACATTTAAAATAAGCATAAATATATTCACATAATTATTTACATATTTCTTTCATTCTTTGGATGAATGAGCAATTTTGTTATACGATTCATAATTTATATATTCAGACATTCTCAGCAGAAGATAATCGTAAAACCTAGCTAGAAGGTTTATGGTTAGAGGGTAGAGGGAACATCCTATGGCAGTTTAAAGTGCTATAATACTAGTATGATTTAAGAATTCCTCCAAAGTATTTCTAATGTCAAATAAGTTAAAGAAATTACTGCCCTAAAAATATATAGGGACCCCAACCATTTCTGACAAAATCTATCATCACCACCCAATTTTCAAGACAAAATATCAGTTCCTACCACTTACAACAGCCCGTGCATCAATAGTTCAAGGGTATGTCCAAAAACTAAAAAATCTTTACTACTACTACAAAAGAATTATTGTTTCGATATAAGGTCGAAGTTGGGTGGAGAAGAATAAACCCTTTTAATTATATATAATAATTATACATTAGATTTCAAAACTTCTTAGCTTCCCATCATTATTTTTTAGCTCAAATAATGAATCTTAATCTATTGTGGTTGTACACAAATTAATTAAAAAGTATAGTGTATTTGTTTGTGTACTAGTGATTTCAGAATAAAATTATTGATGATATACATTATTGGAAATTTTATTTTAAAGTATGAGAAGTGTGCTCAAAATCAAGTAGCTCATGATGGATAATAAACTAATTAACTGAAGTATCATTGTATTGTATTTGAGCAACATTTTTATTCCTTAACTATTATCATCTGATAATCTGTACATGGACAAAATGATGGAGATTATACATTTTTATATGCTATAATTAGTAATTTTACACAAATAATATTTCAATTCTTATTTCTAATAATCAAAAGAAGTTTTTTATTCTTTACTGCATACATTTTTGGAGTACTTGAAGTTTATAGGAACGAATGATGAGCTAACTAGCTTGAAAATTCAAATTACAGATTTAGACAACTTGTATATATGAACAAATACAGTTGTTACATAGAATTAGAAACATGTACGTATATGTATTCCGAGGCTCTACGATCCTGAATTCTTGCGTTATTTGATTATAATTAATTGGTTATAGCTTTTCATAAGGATTTCGTGATTGTTGGTCTTAAATTGTAGTATGTGTTAGTATTTCATTCAGTCTTATATACATGCTGCAGTATATATGGTTTAGTTCATGTTGGATACATGATCACGTGTATTAATTGGTAAATGAAATGCAACTTTGAAATAAATTGAGTCTAACATAATATATATTACTCTAGTAATGACTTAGCTGATGACGTGGGCGTACTATACTAGTTGCAAAATCACAAGTTCAAATTTTTTATAAATCGAGTCTGTCACATTAAGTTTATATGTTGTTACTATCTCCTTCCATGTTAGGTTGCAAGCTACTGCATATAGCTCTGCTATGACCAACGATTTCAGCTTTCTGAATAAATCATTAGTTATAATAAGTAATGCATGAGAAGAGGCGCCTTTATTCATCACATATATATACGTTTTATTAAATTAAATGATTCATTCATCTTTCGTTGTTTTGTAGGCTTTAAGGTGGCCAAGTTACATGGGGTGGAGCAATAAAGGTTGCTGCAATTCATGCTTTGATTTCATGGCTAGAGTTTTCCTCTAGTTTAGCCATAGATTATAAGTCAAGAATCTATTTCTGAATAATAGCAACATAAAATATGAACATGGCTAGTTCACAGATGTAGATTATATATAGTAGTAATATATTTTGTTGTAATAAATTTCATTGCCATTTCCATAGAGAAGATTTAATATCGATGTTGTGTTACACACAAGATGTGGTAGTCACATAGTATCTACAGTATCTATTATTTATGTAAAGACAAACTCTGCTAACACAGTTAAATAATCCGATCATTTGACATTTGAAGCACCCCTTCGAATAACTTAATGTTTACCATTATTAGCATATGTGAGATCTCAACTATTAGAATCACAAGTTTATCATGGAAACACACCGAAAACGTTAGATACATAGGAAGCTTCTTAATGTTTATGAAATTCTCCTATTCCAACCGAAACGATCTTTCTAAACAATAATTTCTAGCTCACTTAGCTAATATCTTGACGAGCTTCACCAAACAAGCTCAAGCGAGCTTTATCGAGTCAAGATCCGAATAGTTCAATTAACTTGCTTAATTTATTTATCCTAGATAAGATTATTTATCAATATTTCATTACAATTATGCATCTGAATGACTGAAACCCTGTGGATCTTGTATCAATCATCATGGGTTAAGTGAATTTATAAATCCTTGCATCCCCATTTAAACCAATGTTTGGATCAATCATGAAGTTTAGTTGAAACGCTTTGGCAGAATGATCTCATCCAAATGCAATGTGTCACACAATCTATCTCGAGAGAATAAAACAGCAGTCGACTTCCTTCACAATATTTATGCTCTACTTTTGGGAAGATTCGATACCACCTGTCCGGGTCTCATCATCGCGGATTGAACAATACCTCCGCAATTTTTATTATTACTCCATTTAATTACAAATACATCGTCATTTTAAAACCACACAAAGTATAGTATGAAAGGAAACACATTAAATCTTATGGCATACCATTCAAAATATTTACAAAGAATCGAATGCCAAAAGATAGCATTCATATCCCTTTCCGAGTCATTTCACTTCGCCTCTCTCTTATACCGAGCACGATGTTCGAGATATTGTTCAAGTTCGTTCTCCAACTTTTCGATGAATTCGCCTGTATGCTCTAACGACTGCTCATATTTATATTTTTCTAGGGCCTGCAATTTGAAACAAGTGAAAAATGCTCATACATAAATGTGGACCATCAAATGATCACCCAGATTATGTTTTTCTTATAGCACTCTTTGTAACAACAAACTGCAATATAATAAGTTTGACTTGAACTAGAAATATCATAAACAATTCATCATATACATTGGAAGATATGTTTTGAATAATCTAACTGGCAATCTTGTATAAGCAAATCAGAACATAAATGGCCTTGACCTCGAGCTTAAAGCACATTTCGAATTGAAAATACTACAAATAACTTACTTCGATCAGACTCAACTATTCATCATGTATATTGGAAGAGTAGTGGGAAGAAGCAAGATATGAGTTGAATTCCCAAGTGGCAATCTTATATAACCAAATTAGTAAACACAATATCATTTTTAGACAGTTCATACCTTTGCTTTAGATAGAGTATCTGGAGGTGACATGACATCTGGTTGAACGTAGTTCTTCCCCCGATAAAATATAATCATATTATTTGGCTTTATGTCGATAACAATGCCCTTGCTCAGCCTAGCAAGCTCCTCAGCATATTGATGCACTTGCCCGGGCCTACAAGGTTTGCAGATGACTTTTACAGTCTCGTGCTTCTTCCAATGAAGATGCATATTGAGAACAACACCACCAAAGACTCCTCGTCTCCCCACAGGAACATAATGCTTCTTTCTCTCGCCAGTGCGCTTTAGGTAAAACTTCTCCTCTGCAGTCAATATTTCGGGATCATGGGTCTCGGGAGCTACTTTAGGCAGCTCATATTTCCTCAGTTTCTGTATCAGCCATGCTTCTTTTCTTTTTGCCTAAAAGAAACCCAAATTATAGGAAAATTTTCCCTATCAAAAATGTCGATCAACTAAACTACTAAAGTATTCAAGAAACCAGCAACAGGAACCAAAAGAAAAATTTGCCTACCTTCTCGAGCTTGTACCTTATTCTAACTTCAGGATTTGGAGAATTCATTTTCTTCTTTGCTTTCAACCTGTAAAACCGAAGTTCGTTCAGCTTCGCCTTTCTTGACACGTCTGCCTTTTTTGTCATTGCTTTGTGTTTCCTTAAAGATGTTCCTTCTTCACTCTGATTACCAATTTTGAATCTGATCACATCTTCATCCATCTTCATCTCAATGGATTCATTAGCTCTTTCTCTAGCATATTCCCTTACTGTAAAACTACTCCAAGGTCGAATCATACATGAACTTTTAACAGATAAAGAATTAACTGAGATGGCTCTAAATGACAAAAGGGGTAGCAGTTTCTCTGAACAACGGTCCCCTTCGTTTCTGCACCCAAAATGATGCATGATTCGCAGCAAAAATGTTGAGCAATGAGGAGTTGAAATGTTTCTCGATAACCATTTGGAACCGAGCAGAGAATCCCTGCATAAGATACGACCTCTATCAGTAGGTGCACACTAGCATGATCAACAGCACGAAGTGAACCTTCATTTCCCAAATAACCAAAGATGCCCAATTCATTTGATTCACCATTTGAAAACAGGAACAATTCACTCAGGCTCCGTTCTCTTTGATGGATAAATTATCATGGGAAAATGAGGGAAAAGAGAACATTCACACTTTAAATTTTCCCTCCTTTTCCATCTCCTTGTCTAAAAAAGAGAATCTTACTCTTTCTTCCTCCTCCTTTTCACTCCAATGGAAGGAAAATCTTATCACTCCTTGTAGATGGGATAATATTTTCCATCCATTTAAGTGAAAAGGGGGAGGAAGAAAGAGTAAAATTCTCCTTTTTAGATAAGGAGATGGAAAAGAAGGTAAAATTTAAAGGGTGAATGTTCTTTTTTCCCATGATAATTTATCCATCAAAGAGAACGGAGCTTAAGAAAATTGTTAATGGTGTTAGTCGGAGGGAAGCAATTTGCTCATAATTAGAAACGAGAGTTTAATTAGTCCAAAACATACGCTAGGGGGATGACTGTTTTTTTAAACATACTTCAAGGCTCTGTTCTCTTTGGTGGAAAATTTATCATGGGAAAATGAGGGAAAAGAGAACATTTGCCCTATAAATTTTTCATTCTTTTCCATCTCCTTATCTATGAAAAATTTAAAGGATAAATATTCCCATGATACTTTTTTCATCAAAGAAATTGGAGTATAAGAAGTTTATGACAAGATGTAGAAAATGAAAACCTAAAGTAATTGGGTCAAACAGCTTATGGCGTGGTTGGCGGTCATTATTTCATTTGGGAAGACATTATATTTCTGCATCGGTCATCGACTACAACCTATTAATTTTATGAGAGGCATATACATACATTTAACTGTCCATAACCACATATTTAAAGGAAAGTGGAGTAGTTAAGGTTCATATCTACGGCTCAATCCGATTGAATTTGGGCCGCCGGCGCAATCCTTCCAAGGTTTGAACCGAGCAAACTTGTCCAAAACAAAATAGCATTTCGGATCTAATTATGAAAAGCTCTGTTGGGCTAGTCTCATCCAATATTTTGCCACCACTGCTCATCACCACTTATGTTCCTCAATTATTTTATAAATTTGTACATATCTTATTCACAGGTGTCTTAAATAATCTTTTAAATACCGAGTTTATGACACAAGACTTGTTTTCATTGTTAAGTTTTATTTTAAGAGCATGAATTTTAATTAAGTTAGCGTCATAAGTTGGGCTACCTAAAACGCACATATAAGTGACAGTAGTGCGCATTTTCATTTAAAAAACAATCCATACACGTCACTCATAGTTTTCGCAGTCGAAATAGAATTCAAATGTGCTTCCTAAAATAAAGTTGCTTCAATTTTAGATACTTGAATGATGCGTGCAATAATTGCATAATATTTGATTATTTTAAGTTTAAAGTCTCTGCTTATTGAATAATTGACTATACACTGACTTACCAATAATTATTCCAATTGGGCCGTCAAAAAAATTTATTCCAATTGGATTATTGGGGTTGATCGATTATTCATTTTCCAGCAGACTGATTATTAACCACTTCATCGAATTAATAGCATACTAATTATTGCCACTAGGCATGAAATTTTAAACTTTATACGATCTAAGCCGAAAGGCTACTACATATTTTGCTCTTTTTTCATATTTCTAGCCAGTTTTAGGAAGGGGTTGAGTTATTTGAAATTCAAACTGTGTAGTTTACTTTTACAATACTCTTTTACTAAAAATTTTATTTGAATATATGTCGAGTTCGGAATTCATTTCTATTCTTGTTAAATTAAGCTAAGATGATATAAGTTATCTCACCTCTAGTATCAAATAGCTAGGTCCAATTTGGATACCGTCCTAGTTTAATTGTCTCAAATAGTATGATTTAATATCTGTTGAAATCAATCAATTTAAGTAAACATAAATCTTGTAATTCAGTGATATTCCAGCCTTTTATAACGATTAATAACTGGTTAAAAAAACTAATTAAAAACTACCATCCTCTTTAGACTAGTTAAACGAAAACTGCTTCGTGAAAGAATTTTATTAAATGATTAATAGAATTACCAAATAATTATATTAATTATAAGTGGTTTCTTAATCCCCAAGAGCCAGCCAAGGGCCGTATGATACTGCTACAATATAATACTAGTGTAATCCAAACTAAAGAAGCCCATATATTAATCTAGTGGGCCTTGGGCCTATGCACATATATTTTCAATAAATTAGCTGAACATTAGAAGATTATGGGTTCAAGTTTGGAAAGTGGGCTACGCACTAGTTAGTAGTTTGCATAACAAATGTGTGGAGCCAAGGGTGATTGGCTTATGTGCTGCTTATTTATCTAGGCACTTGAGCTACAACTCTATTGGTAGATAAAAGAGTATATTATATATATATATCTTTCAAGGATAATAGTATTTCTTATTTAGGATCTCTTCTATTATCTGAAACTGCCATTATATTATATCTTTATTTTTCATGTCTTTGTCTAGTTGGAATTGGTACTCACTTCAATCAATTGTCACTGATTTTAGAGCGAGACAACTAAATTACAATGTTACATATTAATCAATGTAATTTATTGATTGATCTACGGGTGAAATAGTCATGGTAGAAAGATCACATATAAATTTGAATTCTACTAATAATTTTAAGTCGAAGTACTATACTTATGCATAAATATATGATAAAAGTGGCTATGAATGTTAAAAGAAGGAACAATAATTATGATCGATCTGACTTATATTTGAAATGTAAATGCTCGTCTCAACTACCACCATCTACATCTACTCTACGAATTGATCGAAACTTTTCAGTTTAGATAGATGAGTCATAAAATGGTAGGCGTAGCTAGAAAATAATTATGGTCGACATAGATTTGAATTATAATGTGATTATCATTGTATGATTGGTTGCGGAGGAAAAGCAATATTAAAAGGCTAAAAGACTTATAAAGTAGGAGGAATTTCGCTTTCAACAGGTTGTTGCGTTGTTGAAGAAGTAGACAAAGGATTAAAATGGGCAGCTTTTAGCATAACTTTTTAGTACAAATTAATAATTGTGGGCAACTCATAACCTAATACAGATTGGCACCTCTACTAAAGTTTGTGGTCCCTTCTTAACTTTATTTTGCATATACTCCCTCGTTCTCATTCGTAATGTCCCACTTACCTCTTTTGTTTATCTCATTCATAATGTTCCATATCACTTTTGGAAAAAAAAAATACACACAAAAACATATGGACCCTATGTGGGTCACACCACATTACACTCATCGATTATGATTTTTTAATCTCCGTGCCCAAAAGTATTGGGACATTATGTATGGAATAGATGAAGTATTATTTACCTGCATTCCTGATCTTCATATTGTTTGCCACATTTTCTATATTCATTGTGGTTTTAAATCCCGTTGGGTCTTTTGGTAATTATTAATAAACATATACATTATTTCAGTAATAATAATAATAATAATAATAATAATAATAATAATAATAATAATAATAATAATAATAATAATAATAATAATAA
>JAYJMF010000073.1:2015355-2031862 GCA_036873715.1 Salvia sclarea
GAAGTCACTCAGACTGAACTAACTTCAGTCTCAGTTTCTCAGCCTCGTTTTAAAAACTGAACTCTGTGTCTTGCGTTGTATTTTCGAAAAGAACCTACTGGTGTATCCCCCCCCCATACACTAGTTCAGTCACCCTCCGGGACCCAACAAACGTGTTTCTTGGAATGGGGGGAGTGTTATTTATAGTGAAGAAAAGTGTCATTCATTTTTACACTTTAACTAGTACTATATATCATTTATAATGAAGAAGAGTTTCATTTGTACTAGTAATAAAGAAAAGTACATTTTCTGTATATACGAACGTCCATATAAAAATCCACCACATAAATGAAAGATATTTAAAATAATTTAATAACAATATTAATTGCTATTCTCGAAACCCCCAAGGACCAAGGTATATTAACAATTGCAAAGAAAAAGGATGACATCCATTAGGAGCATATCTTCTTCAATTCCCAAATGTTTATTTGATGGTTTTACTTTTCTAATTAATATGACATAATATTAGTACAACTTTATATTAATATACTTTTGTGAATTATAGGATATATATTGTTAGGGAATAAATATTTAATTCTTAAGAATTTTTTTGTTTATGAAATGAAACATAATATTTGGAGTGATATTTGGTTGACCTATTGCCTATGTGGCAGTGTTACCGACACAAAATGAGGTTTTTCCAAAAGTTGTACTAATATATTGACGATTTCTGGATGGCTTTTAGGAGTTCACTTCTATTGAAGGTTCGAAATAGTGACATTATAACATAGTTAGCAAAGTAAATAAATATGTATGAAATGCAAAATGAAACATCAAATTGGGTAGAAGTTGTTCCCTATGAAGACAAGCAAACGAAATTCAAAAATGCAATTAAGTAGCCCCAAGATTAATATAGGAAATGAAAGAGAAAGATACTTTGCTTGGAAGAAGAAGTCTACGCCAAGAAACAACTAAATACAAGCCTTGTTTGGTATAATCGACCTGTTTGTTACTTTCACATTAGTTGGTATGTACGTATAATTTCACATTTATCCCTCTACACATGCAACAAACCTTTAGGGTTACTCCACCTTCACACTTCTCCCTCTTAAATTTCTTAGGTAAAAGAGGTGAAACGTCCTTAAAGAATCGGTGTTGCCCCATATCCACTCTACCCACTTAACCCCGACGACGCTAGACTAGATTCTCTATGGTAAATTAATATCTAATCTTGTGTTTTATTAATTCTATCACATATGTGCCAAAATACATATATACTGTTATTGTAAGCTAATTCTATGTAATACATAGTATTACTGATTCTTTTGTGTTGTTAATTTATATATATTTACCATAAAGTTGGTTTTGATGTGTCTAAAAGTTTTAACAATTAATGATATCATAATATATAGGTATATATTTATATATATACATATATACAAGAACAAAACCAAACTTGACGTCCAAGCGATTGACCTAATTGTTTTTTCTACAAAATATTCATTCTGTTTCCTCCCTCTCTCTCCCCCCCTCTCTCTCTTACACACTCATTTATGGGGTTTTACATATACAGATAACAGTTGCAGATAGGAATAGAATAGTAACAGTTGGTATACATGATTCCTTCTGCAGACATCAAAGAAGCAGCAGCACAAGTGTTGGTTAACTAACAACATGTTTCATATATAACCAAAATCTTGCATATGATCTTCTTAACTCTTTATCTTTTTTTTTTTCTTATAAGTTTTTGTATGTGTTTCTTGATAGCTAGCTAAAGAATCTGAGAGAGAGAGAAGGTGGAGAAAAGGGAGATTTCGAATGGGCTTGAGCTGCAGAGAAGAGAAATGACATGGTCTAATAGTGATGAACAAACAGCCCTCAGAATTAGCGAAAACAGCGTTGTCACTTCAACCACTCAGACACTAATCTGCCCTTCATGTGGCCACACCATCAAACTAGAAGATTATAAGGTTATTACTCTAATAACTCTTCAATTGCTGTTTTATATATACTCTCCCCTTTTTTTATTGACAGAAATCAATGAATTTAATTTAGAGTACTGGGATTCAAGATTTGCCGGGGCTTCCCGCTGGGGTGAAGTTTGACCCATCTGATCAAGAAATTCTTGAACATTTGGAGGCGAAAGTGTTGTCTGATACGAGGAAGATGCATCCATTAATTGATGAATTTATTCCAACTATTCAAGGAGAAAATGGGATTTGCTATACTCATCCAGAGAAGCTACCAGGTAATTCATTAACATAATTTCTTGATATCTTTTTTCAAGTGTTTAAAGATTTTGGACTATCATGCCTGTGATTAGATGAATTAATCCTACCTAGTTTCTTGTCACATACTCTATTCCCACCATAGTCAAATTAACAACTATATCCATTTCATTCTTTCCAATCCTTTCTTTCATACGTATAATTTGTCATCCTACACATGGCATACGTTGGTGTAGTAGTTTCAATTGCTAATAAAATGAATAAAAGTGGAAACATAATATATATATATATATTAATTTGATAGGAGTAAGCAAGGAGGGGCAAGTCCGGCACTTCTTCCACCGGCCCTCAAAGGCTTACACAACGGGGACGAGAAAGCGTCGAAAGGTGCACAACGACGCGGCAGCCGACGGCGGAGAAACGAGGTGGCACAAGACCGGGAAAACCCGGCCCATCTCGAGCGGCGGCAACGTCAAAGGGTACAAGAAGATCCTGGTGCTCTACACCAACTACGGGCGGCAGCGGAAGCCGGAGAAGACGAACTGGGTGATGCATCAGTACCATTTCGGGATGAGCGAGGAGGAGACAGACGGCGAGTTCGTGCTCTCTAAGGTCTTTTATCAAACACAACCAAGGCAATGCGCTTCCTCCGCGCCCAAGGCCGCCGCCCTTGACAACACGCCTTTCTCTGATTACTACTCTCCTGCTTTAATTTCGTACCAAAATGTCAACAGAGACGCCTCAACTCCGGTGATTCCGAATATGGTTGAGAGATCGCCGTCGTTTATTCGCTTGCCTTCGGCTGCAAGCAAAGGGAAATGAGGGGGGAAATTAATACTATATACTATATTATTAGGTTCCTTAATTAGGATATTTTAATTCACACTTTTGGTTTTGGGGGAATAAGTTAAGATTCATGCAATAAAAATGGTGGTAGCTAGGTGCATGGTGAAGTGTGGAGCAAGTGAAGAAGCCATATATAGCTTTGAATAGTTTTTGGGATTCCTCATTCATCATTGTTAATTAGCTGCATGGAGTCATTCCTATACTATTTTGAGAATGTCTTTGTTTAACATAGGAAAGTGTTTGCAATTGGAAACTGTGCATGTAATATGTAACAATAATATTCATATATTGGAAAGGTATAGGAAATTTAGGTCTTGTATGTTTCACCTGGGGTACGTAATTTAACTAAAGTTGTGGTTGCGGCTTTTTCTTGAATTTTTATACTATAAGTTTTATTACTTAATTAGGTATCTTAAGCTGGAAACTAGTACTATATATACGTATATAATCTAATCGTTAACTATACATATATTCCGATTAATTTCTGAGTACCATACGTCGGCTTAAATTAATACTATAAAGAATATAATTAAGGAATACTGGTTTGTGAAGGTGAAAGATTGTATTTCATTGAATGTAAACAAGAGTGTACAAGAATATATATAGCTGGAGATACAACAAAGAGAAAATAACATAATGGGCCTAATCTATAATACTAATGGGCCTTAACACGCCCCCGCAAGATGGAGGATCCATTTGGGAGACCCAGCTTGGACCGTAGTCGCTGAAATGCCAAGGTAGACAAAGGCTTGGTGAATACATCAGCTATTTGATCGCCAGAAGATATGTGAGAAACGGAGAGGAAGCCCTTCTGTACAAGTTCTTGCACAAAAAAGTAATCTAAGGCAAGGTGTTTCATGCGAGAATGGAAAATGGGGTTCTTGCACACATATGTAGCTCCGAGATTATCACATAAGAGAGTGACAAGGACATCGAACGAAAATACCCACTTCTGAGAGAAGGTTGCGAACCCAAATTGCTTCAGCAGAGGCATTGGCAATAGCCATGTATTCTGCCTCCGTAGAGGACCGCGAGACACACCGTTGTTTGGAAGACTTCCACGAAATCAGATTCCTCCCAAAGTAAACTGCATAACCGGTAATGGACCGGCCATCATAAAGAGAGCCTCCCCAATCAGCATCGGAGAATACAGTCAAAACAGGCGCAACATGTCGATGAAGGAAGAATCCGATATCCAAGGTGCCTTTGAGATACCGGAAGACACGCTTCACCGCATCCCAATGCGGTTCCCGTGGACTGTGCAAGAATTTAGAAAGTTTGTTCACAGCAAAAGAAATATCCGGCCTCGTAAAAGATAAGTATTGGAGGAGACCCAGAGCACGGCGGTAAGTGCTCGGGTCCGACAATGGTTTGCCGTCAAGAGATCGGAGCCTGATATTCGTGGCCATGGGAGTAGCGACTGGCTTAGATCACTCCATGTGTAATTGTGCAAGAATATTGTTGATATAAGTACGTTGCGACAAGAATATTCCGGAGGGAGTCGGAATAACTTCAATGCCAAGAAAATGACCAAGAGGCACTCCTTCAGAGAAAACTTGGTGGCAAGAGTCGACACAAAATTGGCCAAGAATGCAGAATTGTTGCCTGTCAAGATTATATCATCCACATATACAATAAATAAACTATAATACCATGTTGATGATAAACGAAGAGGGAGGTATTGGCAACAGATCTCTGAAAGCCATATTGTAGAAGAAATGTAGACATAGCAAGATACCACACCCGGGGTGCCTGTTTGAGGCCATAGAGAGATTTACGAAGCCGACAAACATAATCCGGGCGAGAAGAATCCCGATATCCTCGAGGTTGATCCATATAGACTTCTTCAGACAGAGAGCCATGTAGAAAAGCATTATTGATGTCAAGTTGCTGGACTGGCCAATTTGCAGATAGAGCCACAGAGAAAATCAGTCGAATAGTGACAGGTTTGACAACCGCGCTAAAGGTTTCAAAGTAATCACGGCTCGGCTGCTGTATGAATCCACGAACAACAAGGCGGGCTTTATACCTGGCAATAGAACCATCCAGATTACATTTCACACGGAAAACCCACTTGCAGCTTATTGTTGGACGACCATTTCTAGGAACAAGCTCCCATGTTTGATTATGAATTAAGGCATTGTACTCATCATCCATAGCGTGTTTCCAATTAGGATTACGGAGAGCTTCCGTGACAGTGGAGGGCTCTATAGCAGGAGGTAATGGATGTAAGGTTGTGTGATTGACAAGGGTAGAGTTAAAGTACCGGGGATTGGGACGGCGCAGGCGAGTTGGGCGACCGGCGGCAGGCGGGTCAGGGAGATTATTAATGGACGGGGGAGACGGTGTAGGTTCAGGAGAAGGTGGGTGACAGATCCGGGAGAGGAGGTTGGGGTTGAGGTGTTGGAGGAGGTGTTTGGTCATGTGCAGTTCGGGAAAAACGACTATGAGGGGGAAGGGAAGGCGGAATTGGAGAAGACTTGGGGTAGTGAGTTGTTTAAACGGAAAAACATTTTCGACGAACCGAACGTGTCTGGAGTAATAAAGGCGGTTAGTGGAAATGTCTAGACACTTGTGGGCAGACTGAGTCATGGAATAGCCCAAGAATACACACGGGGAAGAACAGGGTTCAGGCTTTGTGGATCTGTAGGGGCGCAGCCATGGAAAACATAGACACCCAAAAGGTTTTAACTTGACATAGGAGGGTTCGACATGATACAAAACTTGATAAGGAGGACGATTAACAAGGACAGAGGAGGGAAGCCGGTTTATGAGGTAGACGGCTGTTTGGAAAGCGTAGGACCAGTATGATAAAGGGAGAGAGGCATGATGAAGGAAAGACAAGCCGGTTTCAGCTATGTGACGGTGTCGCCGTTCGGCGGTACCGTTGTGTTCCGGGGTATGGGGAGGCGACGTATAATGAGTGATACCAAGTTGATTAAGAAGAGGTTTGAGCTTGATAAATTCCCCACCATTATCAGAAAAGAGTGATATTATCTTGAAACCAAAGAAGTGCTCAACCAAACGAGCGAACTGGGGAAAAATAATAGCCACATCGGATTTATTTTTCAACGGATACAGCCACACATATTTGGTAAAATGATCAACAAAAACGACCTAATATAGAGATCCATCAATAGAACGAACGGAGGTACTCCAGACATAAGTATAAACCAAATCAAAAGGTTTTGTGCTATGCATGGAATTGTCATAGAATGGCAGTTTATGACTCTTATGAACTAAGCAAGATTCACAATGAAAGTCTGTAGGAAATTTAACTGAAGGTGCAAAATTATTAACTAAAAACTTGGAGACTCGCAGGGATGGATGACCGAAGTAGTGGTGCCAAGTGGAAGCCGAGAGAGTGGTGACGTGAGTGCGAGGAGAAGGCTGCATGGGTAGTGTGTAGAGATGATTATCGTTCCGCCCCCGTATAAGAGGAATCCCCGTGTGTAGGTCCTTAACAAGAAAATGAGAAGGGAAGAATTCAACAGAGACACGATTAGTATGACATAACTGGGAAACAGAGACGAGATTGCAACTAAGGTCATGAGCACATAATTGTTGTGGTCTTGATACTACAAATATAAATATATATATTTGGTGTATTTTTTTGTAATGTTTTCTTCAAGAACAAAGCAAAGGTAGAGATAGCTTGAGGAATACGCAGGGGGAAAGAGAGAGAATTTAGAGAGAAGTAGAATAATTTCCTTTTCTTAAAAAAGATCCATCTGCACTGCAACAGTACATAAATAAGATAAAATGGGAAGTGGTCCCCATTTGGATAAAGCAACAAAATGCTTAAACAAATTGTTGGATAATGAAACACGACTCTCCAGCCTCTCCACTTAATTAATCATTCTCTTTTGTTTTCCTCCAAAAACAAACGATTACCAAAGATCCCCTTTTTATCTTCATTCTCAGAAAATCCAGACTTCATCTTCCCAAACTCAATTCCATTCACTGCAAATTCTTGGGCCACAACAATACCCCCCTCTGGGTCAGATCCTTGTCCCCAAGGATCGAATTGGGGAAATTTGCGATGGAGAAATTTGAAATCCTCCCAAGATTCAATTTTTTCATCCCACTGAACAAGACACCGAGAAACCTCCTCGCCTCCACGCCAAACCTTCTTCGTCTCCAAGATTGCAACCGGCGCAACTACAAAAGTGTCATCTTGGTCAACATCGGGTAATTTGGAAGACGGGCTGATGGTCGGGCTGAGAACCCGCTTGAGAAGCGACACGTGAAAGACGGGATGAACACGCGACCCATCTGGCAGCTCGAGACGATAAGCTACCTGGCCTATCCGCTCTAGAATTTTGTAGGGTCCGTAATAACGAGCATCTAACTTCAGGTTCCGACGGAGAGCAATCGAGTGCTGCCGATAGGGTTGAAGTTTTAGATAAACCCAATCCCCAACGGTAAATTCTCTCTCTGCTCTCCCTTTATCAGCATAATTTTTCATGCGACATTGAGCCTGTCGTAGATTATCTCGTAAGTCTTGCATGTGTTGCTGCCTTGTTTGAATAAATTGCCTTGACTCTCCTTCTTCAATCGGACAAGTTAGTAGGAACGATGGATGTGGGGGTGGGTAGCCGTATAACGCCTCAAAAGGTGTCATCTTGAGGCCGCTGTGATAATTGGTGTTATACCAGTGCTCAGCTAGAGATAACCAATTTGCCCACTGCTTAGGATTTTGATGGACCATACAACGCAAGTAGTTTTCGAGGCACTGATTAACCCTCTCGGTTTGCCCGTCCGACTGAGGATGGTAAGCTGAGGTATAATCCAGACTAGTTCCCACCCCTTTGAACAACTCCTTCCAGAATCCGCTCGTAAAAACTTTGTCCCTATCAGTAACAATGCTCAGGGGCAACCCGTGTAGCTTGTAGATTTGGTCTAGGAATACCTTAGCTACGGTGTGGGCAGTAAAAGAATGTGCCAAGGGAACAAAATGAGCATATTTAGTTAGCCTATCCACCACAACCAATATGGTCGATTTTCCTTGAGACTTGGGCAAGCCTTCAATAAAATCCATTGAGATATGAGTCCAAGCCTGCTCGGGTATGGGTAAGGGTTGTAGTAATCCTGGATAGAGCCCTGGATTGGACTTACTCCTAGCACAATCCTCACAAATTTTCACCCAATTGCTAACATCAGATTTCATACCTGGCCAATAAAAAATCTTCTTGAGCCTGAAATACGTACCATGTACTCCAGAGTGTCCTCCTAAAGCTGAACTGTGCATTTCTCTGAGAAGGTCCTGTCTGAGAGTGGTAGAACTGCCAATAACAAGTCTGCCCTTGAATCTAAGTATGTCACCCGATTTTCTCCATTCAGGTAGTTCATCAGGTTGTATCATCTTCTTCTCTAGAATTCCCTGCAGAAACTTGTCACCCTCATAACTTCGTGTGATTTGTTCTGACCAACTAGGTACAATAGTGGTGACTGCAGCACAACCATCGTTTGTTTCATTCTTCCTAGACAAGGCGTCTGCTGCCTTATTCTCAGATCCCCTTTTGTAATGTATTTCATAGTCGTACCCCAGCAATTTAGTAACCCATTTTTGTTGCATGGGTGTAATAACCTTTTGATCTAACAAGTGTTTGAGAGCTTGTTGATCGGTCCGTATGACAAACTTGTGACCTTGGAGATAGTGTCTCCACCTCTGAATAGCCAATAATACAGCCAGAAATTCCCTCTCATATATGAAAAGAGCCTGTTGTTTAGGGCCCAACGCATTGCTGAGGTATGCAATTGGCCTTCCTTGCTGCATTAAAACTGCTCCAATCCCATATCCACTGGCATCAGTCTCCAATATGAACGGTTGTGTAAAGTCTGGTAGAGTTAATATCGGGGCACTAGTCATGGCCTTCTTCAATTGCTCAAATGCCTTGTCTGCTTCTGCTCCCCATGTAAAGTTACCCTTCTTTAGTAGGGAAGTGAGTGGCTTGCTAATTAGTCCATACCCCTTCACAAATCGTCTGTAATAACCTGTTAGGCCTAGGAACCCTCTTAATTGTTTCATTGTTTTGGGCACTGGCCATGAAACCATGCCCTGTATCTTCTCAGGATCAGTCGACACACCCTCAGCTGAGATGGTATGCCCCAAGTAGTCAATTCGGGTCTGCCCAAAAGCACATTTACTTCTCTTGGCATATAGCATATTGTCTTTGAGAATCTGTAGGACTTCCTGCAAATGGAGCAAGTGATCTTCCCATGTCTTGCTGAAAACCAAAATATCATAAAAAAAAAAACAAGCACCATCTTCCTAAGTTGCCGTCGAAATATTTGATTCATTAGGGACTGGAATGTAGCTGGAGCGTTACAGAGGCCAAATGGCATCACCAAGAACTCATAATGCCCATTGTGAGTTCTAAAAGCTGTTAAATGTCTGTGCTCAGGAGCAACAAGAATTTGGAAATAGCCGGACCTGAGATCTATCTTTGAGTAGAATTTGTTTCCTCCTAGCTCATCCAGTAACTCTTCTATAACGGGAATGGGATAGTTATGTTTAATAGTCAGGCTGTTTAAGTACCTATAATCCACACACATCCTCCACGTTGAATCTTTATTTTTTACTAACAAAACAGGGGATGCAAAAGGGCTTTTGCTTGGCTGTATCTCCCCAGAATCCAATAATCCACCAACAATTTTTTCAATCTCATTTTTCTGCTCGTGTGATACCCTATAAGGAAATTGGGACTTGGGTACACTGTCGGGTTTTAAGAGTATCTGATGTTCAACTCCTCTTTCAGGTGGTAGCCCACTAGGTTCTTCAAAAATCCCCTTATATTCATCCAATAGGTAATCCAGCCTAGAGTCTTTCACTTCACCCTTATCACTGATCTTAAGTTGGTATATCATTTCAATGTCACTCCAGTCTTCCGAGTGAAAGAGTTGGTACAATGCAGGGCTAGATATCATCTGACACTGAGCTTCATTAGTAATAGCCTGTAACTTAACTTTTCTTCCCTTTTGAGTAACTGCCACAGTCATCTTATCATAATCTAATTCCACAGGAGTGCAAGACTTAAACCAATCTCCCCCTAGAATGAGATCACACCCTTCTGTTGCTAATAGCCTAGGGGAATAAGTGAATGTATGCTGCTGAATATTCCATTTAAATCCCTTGATAAGTTTAGAACTTACCATTCTCTGCCCATTTGCCACTCTGACCAATATTGATTTAGCCGGTTCCAACTTGCATTTAAGTGCCTGAGCTGTTGTCTCACTAATGAAACTTAAGGTACTGCCCGAGTCAATCAAAATATTGATTCGATGCCCATTTACCTCTCCAATAGCTCTCATAGTAGTCGGCCCTCCTTCTCCTGAAATTGCATTAAGAGCCACTGAAATTTCTTCTAATTCTTGAGCATTTGCTTCATCATCGGACTCCACCAAACTGGATGTCATATAATTAACCTCTTCTTCCTCAGTCATAATTAGATAAGATACCCTTTGCTTGCACCTATGACCAGGGAAATATTGCTCATCACAATTGTAGCAAAGACCATTATTTCTTCTCGCTTCCATTTCAGCTGATGTGAGCAGTTTAAAGGGTACCTTGTTGGTATTACCACCCCCTTTCTGGAATAAATTGTTGTTAAGTTTTGGCTTCTTCAGAAAGGCATGTTAGTGGCATTGTTCCTGTAAGAACCCTTCAGTTTCTTGGTGAGCGCCTCGAGTGTCATTAGTTGGTTTTTCCCCAACTCTATTGCTTGAGAAAGTGTAGTCGGGTTGAACATTCTAACAAATGATTGCAGCTCTTCTCCCAATCCACTAACAAAACTTGCGATAAAATAGTCGTCTGAGAACTCACCTTTGTTAACTAACAACAAGCAAGCCCTCAATTCCTCAAACCTGTCCACATAATCTGCATAATTGCCCACCATTCTTAATTTGTTGAATTCAGCCACAATCTTAGCTTCCTTAAGTTCTTCAAACCTTGCTGACACTAAGTCAATGAATTGATCCCAGCTTAGTTCAGAATACTTGGCAGACAAATTTTGCACCCACAAGGATGCCTTTCCCTCAAAATGCATAACAACCATCATAACCTTTCTGTGGTCTGGAATATTTGGAATCAAATCAAAATAGCCCTTGCATTTTAGGATCCATAATCTTGGGTGAGACCCATCAAATTTAGGAAAATCAATTTTTGGTAATGGGGTAATGATGGGGATTCCTCCACCCCCTTCATTTTGCAGCCTGTATTTAGGGGTATAAGGAGTTCTTTCCCCACTTCCACCACTATACATATGTTCATGCTCACCCAAAATAGACTCTGAATCATGGCCATTACTATTTTTACTCATATTCAATAGCTGCAATTGAAGGGATGCTAAGGTAGATGTTAAATGTTCGAATTTACCATCCACTCCTGTGAGGTGTTTCTGCATTTCATCTGTCATGATGTTCATCCTCTCTTGTAACTTCATTTCTGCTGCCTCTCGCTTGAGTGATTCAGCTTGCAATATCTGATTTAACTTCTTTTGTGCTTCTTGTAAGTCTTTGAATCGCGTAGCTTCCGCCATTCTCCCGGAAAGCTGGCTCTAGATACCAACTGTTGTGGTCTTGATACTACAAATATAAATATATATATTTGGTGTATTTTTTTGTAATGTTTTCTTCAAGAACAAAGCAAAGGTAGAGATAGCTTGAGGAATACGCAGGGGGAAAGAGAGAGAATTTAGAGAGAAGTAGAATAATTTCCTTTTCTTAAAAAAGATCCATCTGCACTGCAACAGTACATAAATAAGATAAAATGGGAAGTGGTCCCCATTTGGATAAAGCAACAAAATGCTTAAACAAATTGTTGGATAATGAAACACGACTCTCCAGCCTCTCCACTTAATTAATCATTCTCTTTTGTTTTCCTCCAAAAACAAACGATTACCAAAGATCCCCTTTTTATCTTCATTCTCAGAAAATCCAGACTTCATCTTCCCAAACTCAATTCCATTCACTGCAAATTCTTGGGCCACAACAATAATATACGGGAAAGGGACAGGGGACGAGACTGAGTAGGAAGAATCGAGTGACCAATATGGGTTATGGGGAGAGTGTTATCATTGCCAAGCTGAATTTCGTCCGGTCCTCCGTAATCAGAAAAGCTATGAAAATGAGCAGCGGAATTTGCCGTGTGGTGTGAGGCTCCGGTATCAAAGATCCAAGACGACTGGGAAGAGGTAGTGCCACTCGGCTGTGTACTGTTCACCTGAGGAGGGGATTGAACAACAATATTCTGCTTGCGCAGGAAGGCTGCAAGCTTGCGGCAAACACGAGCAGTATAACCTGAGTAGGAACAATAACCGCAGACTGAGGATAATGACTGTCATTGAGAGAAATTGTTACTATTGAAATTGGTGGAGAAGTTTCTTCCACCATGGCGACCACCGCGAACACGATTGCCACGACCACCTCGACGACCTCCGAAATTTGGCGACGGATTGCCGCCAGAAGAGGGGGGAGCTAGAGTGATGCTGGGTCTGATTGACCGAGGGGAGCAGCGACGGCGCATCAGACGGCGCCGTAATTAACCTTTCAATATCCAGGAGGATGTCAGACAGATCAGCGAGGGTAACGACCGTTTCACGCACACGAAGAGCGAAATAAACAGATCTGTAATCATCGCCGAGTTGTGTGATAATTGAGGCGACTAAGTCTGAATCAGAGATTGGTTGTCCGGCAAGGGCAAGGAATCCGCAATGTCACCCATATCCTTCAAATATTCGGAGATCGTCCGATTTCCTTTAGGATTTTTAGCCAGTTTAGCCTTGAGGAACAAGACACGACCAGGCGTGGTGCTGGCGTAGGTGTTGGACAGTCAAGTCCAGACTTCACGTGCAGAGGCGGCGGTGGAGATGGTCGGCCGTATAGATTCCGAGCAACTGTCGAGGAAGGCACTAACGATTATCTGATCTTGGCGATACCTGATCGTGTAGAGCGGGTTGACCGTGTCACTTTCGATGGTTTGGGAGGGTGCAATGGTGGTACCATCGATGTAGCCCGCGAGATCAAGTCCAATGAGGGTGGATTGAACCTGACGACTCCAGATGGAGAAATTTGTGGTCGTCAATTTGATCGGGAAATGCGTCGGCGCGTTAAGCTGCACGACGGTGGTGGAAGCAGTTATCGAAGCCATGGAAAGCGGCGGGGAGAAGAGCAGGCGGGAAAATGAATCGCTAGGCTCTTGATACCATATGAAGGTGAAAGATTGTATTTCATTAAATGTAAACAAGAGTGTACAAGAATATATATAGCTGGAGATACAACAAAGAGAAAATAACATAATGGACTAGTCTACAATAGTAATGGGCCTTAACATGGTTCATGCATATTAAATTTTGTTTCGTTTGGACATAATTTTGTCCAAGTTCGATTAGCCATTAAAACCATGTCCAATAAAATGTGGCGAAATTTATCAAAGCAAATTTATAACAATGGTTGTGAACAACCACTAAACAAATGCAGCTTTAGTGACAATGGGATATCCCATTGTTAAGCCCGACTAGGGAATTTTTTTCGTCCTAATTTAATATTTTCTTGTAGTGGACTTTAATTTTTTTTTGAAATTCCTTTTCTGGATATAAGGACGTATCATATAAAATCACACCCATGGTATATTAGAATATCATTAAAATCACACAAGCTTCAATAAAACTCCGACTAAAATTTGCGAGCAACATTAATATATCTTCAAGTTCTAGTGTCGGTGCGAGACATGCATGCTAGACAAGCGTGGTCCATTAGTCCATATGCTTAGTTTTCTCGCTCTTCCCTTATTTATTTGTTTAGGTTTGATTATATTGAGATTGCCAATGATTATTGATTAGATTATACTAATATAAAAAGGGCAAAAGAGTTTGTGCAAACGGATAAAAAGTCACAATTATCCCAAAGTTTAGTGAGAACTAATTAAGAATAGTTCTTAAGAAGCATCCATCCGGACCATCCCAACAAGAACCACCTCAATAAATTAAGAGGTTCTTACGCAACTTTGATTTACTTTCAAAGTTTTCTTTCCGATTTTCTCATCTCCCCTCTTGATGACGAGCTTCTATTAATTTTTTCCGTCTCCCTCTCTTTAATAAAAGGAGAAGCATTGATCTAATATTTGACAAAAAAAATTAATATTGTTAATATAAAAAAATATTATTGTATATACGGGGGAAGTACTGATGTCCCCTACTCATCATTTTGAGCGTATAAAAGTTAGAGAGAGAATTGCGCATTAAAGAAAGAAAACTTAATAGAAATGAAATTAAAAGGGTATATGTTGAAAAATAACTAATTTTCATTTGTAGGGTTATTTTTGTAAACTAGTTATTGTTTATAAGATTATGAATAAGCTTGGTGAACTTTTTTTTGAGGATCTTATGAGCTTATAGAATTTAATTTATCAAACACTTTTAAAATAACTTATAAGCTCTAAAATAATTTATAAGTTGCTTGAATGGACTTATTTTTTCAAAAATTTATAAATTAACATAACTTAATTTGCCAAATATTTTTCAATAGTTTAGAAATTATAAAACAGTTACTTTAAGGAGCAGTTAGTTAATTTCTGTTAGACTATGTTTAACAGCAACTACGCCAACTAGCCTTTCTCCGTTTTATAATAGTTTCTAAACTATTATAACATTTATATTATTTTAGAGCAGTTAAATTCTTTGTCAAACAGTTAGTTTAGAAATTATTATAAAACAGTTTTATAAATAGTTTAGAAATTATTGAGCTTATAAAATTAGGTCAAACATTCTCTTTGTCCACAAACCTTTCTCCTTTTTATATTATTTTTTGTTTTAATACATCGTAATTTGATAGTGAGATAATTTAAATTCAAAGCCCCTTATATTCTTTTATTCATCTCTTGAAGCTAAAGGTAAAAGAAGAAGAAGAATCAATCAATTGAGGTTTCCTTTTTAGCAATAATAAGCGTAGCTTTGATTGTATGCTAGAGTTAATGATAGCTTCACTCACTTCAGTCAGGCCCATTAGTTATATTGTTATGTTAGATGGGCTTCCCGCCTTATATTGGGCCATTACACAAACTTTTGTACATAGATCCAATATCATATACAGATTAGAATAGAAAGAGAGATTATGAATAATTATTTACCCGTCAATAAATTTTCAGGGCACAATAGAATATTATTATCTTCTTGAATAGTGAATAGTATGTCGCGTTAATAACTATTCCCTCCGTCCACAAAGAGTGTTCCACTTTGTGGACGGCACGGGTTTTAATGGAAAGTGAAGTAATTGTGTGAGTGGAGAAATGGTCCCACCATGTGTATTTAATAAAGAGTGAAGGTTATTGTGTGAGTGGAGAAGTGGTCCCACCACCTTTTTGCCAAATAAGGAAAGTAGAACACTCTTTGTGGACACCCTAAATGGCAAAAGTGGAACACTCTTCGTGGACGGAGGGAGTATCAAACTATGGATGCGATTGAAAAAGAATGCAGTTATGTGAGACGTGAAGTCTAAAAATCGGTATGCAGGTACAGTCTTAATACAAGAATCCCAATCCTAAACCAATTCTATCGGAGAATTCTTTTTTTTTTTTTTTAAATATCCCTTTATTATGATAAAGAAAACGAGCCCACTATTTGGCTCTCTCAAATTTCTCTTAGTCCAAAAATAATTAAAATCCATAAAATAAATAAAATACAAAAGAACTTAATACTAACTTTTATGTTGAGTAATAGCCTAGTATTGTTTGCATTGCATGATAGTAGTATTAAATAAAATGTGATCACCTCAAAATTGATTAAACCACCTCAACAAAAATACACTTGCTAATTTTGATTTTTAAAATACCCAGCATATATAATTCTATTATACTTACTAGTTTAAAAACAATCTTTACTTCTAAATATTATTTATTATAAATTTTCAGATTTTCAGCATGTGTTAATTTGGTGCCAACTTTATGTGCATGATAAATTGGGGAATTTCACATTTAACTATTCCAACATATTGGACAGCGACATTTTGTTAGTCTGAAAATTTATTCGTCGATTTGTTTTAACCTTTGGAGAGAGAAAAACGTTATATCCCATTAGATAAATTTTCATGGCATTCCCATTATTGCACATGTAAATTCAAGTCATCGTCCTACATAAAACATCGATTTTCCAAGATTGAAAAATATGACTCGACAATTTTTGTAACAATATATATGTCTTATATTTAACGGCGGAAAATATTGAAAAACATCTTAAACATTAGACAATATTATATATTTTTGGCACGTACGTATAAGTCCACAACACCTCTAGCATGAATCGTGACTTAGAAAACTTTGATTAGATCGGTTTTGACAGCCATACCTCTATACCAACTCTCGTTTTCAATTATTCCCAAAATCGTGCTTTCCGGTATCAAATCTACTTTATGTAAGTTTCTCTGGGGGGGGGGGGGGGGGGGGGGGGGGGGCCTGGAAA
>JAYJMF010000073.1:2045241-2058455 GCA_036873715.1 Salvia sclarea
TTGATATTGTAAGTTGTCTAGGCCCTAATACTAGCGTCGTAGGTAGTGATGAAATCTATCCTTTATTTTTCTGCTTTTGTAGATATTTTTTTCAATATAAGTAATGAATATATTCCTTTAAATACCAAGAAAACATACATATGATACTTAATATTTTTTTATATGAAAATTAATTATAAATATTTTAAGCTATAAAAATGAACATTACAGCCGAAAAAATGAACATATACTATTTTAGTACTTTCTTTATTTTTCTCTTATAAATATAACATTACAATATTTCCGTCGAATTTCGACGGGTTACTGACTAGTAATATTAATATTCCTGAAAATATACATTACTGTACAATCGAAAAAAAGAGACATACCTGAAAATTTATCTCTATTTGCTCAATTCTTTTGGAGGGAAGACATGTAAATTAGTTGCATGACGTACTTTAGATAAGTAAATTTTTTAAAATAAATTTTTTTTTTTTCAATTAATACAATGTACTATACTTATTCAGAAGATGTAGGATTTTGGACAAAAAGTTTATGATTAAAAATTAATTAAACATCTAACTTTCAATTTTTAACAATAACACTCCGTATGTACATTGGCTATTGGTGTTTGTTACGATAGTCACCATTTTAGAAGTTAATTGTCTCAAAATTGTACTATTATAATCCAAAATTAGTCAACAAACCCAGAATATCACATCCAGTTTTCAATAATTTTCACAAATCATTGGATTGTGAACATCATCTACTCTCATGTGATCACCAACAAATGTTCAACTTGGCCAACAGCGATGCATAACCAATAATTAAATAACCCCATGTGATCATTATTAGGACCATTCTGTATATATACATCAAAAAATGGATCAAAATGTGTAAGAATGAATAGTACACACATACAGAAAATAAAAGGATCTTAAAAAAATTAACCTTATATGGAAAATATACCTATGTTTCTTACTTCTTATCTTGCACATCTTGAAACAGGAGAGGAATGAATCTAACAATCATGTCTAGACAAAATTTGAATTGGTGTTGGCATCTCTACTGCCTGTAACAACTTTCCGGTGTCGCCTCGATCGCCTATCTTTCCCGCGCTTCCCGGGGCCCTTCTTGCTCTGACTGTTTGCGATGATGCTGTCAGCTACAACCCCAGCAGCCGAGGTTCTGTTATTGTCGTTGACGGTGATAATGGGTGGCGGAGGATGTATGTGAGCGAGCTCTCCGAGACGTGGAGGCGGAGACAAGCTAGCAAGCACGTCTCTGTGGTAACCCTGCAATAATAACCAGAGAACTCGGGATTGTGCATTCGAACCAACATATATTATGGCTCTAGATAAACTAAAATGAGGAACGCTCCCTCCGGTGCTATCAGCTCTAATTAAATCAAAATTATGATTAATATACCATAATTGGGGATTGGCGAGCCCTAATTGAGGTGAATGTATATCCGGGTGTATACAAGTTCGTGAACACGATGAACAAAAAACGACTAGTCTTATAGTAAGGTTAATTTCCAAGACATTCTAAAACTCATACCTGACTTTTGTTGTGGACATATTTTGTAAATTGTTTCAATAATGACATTACTTTTTATTTGTAGAAATATACATTACCCAAAACTTTCCAGCTATTGACAAAATGACTTGACATGATATTTTTCACTTTCGTAGTTCTCAGTCAAGTCCCAACGGCATGGAATTGAAACCGTGTCTATAACTCCTTGTTTCTTCAATTGCAGGAAAATGTTGGATATTTTTATTTTGCTACAAACTGAAAAAATTATTATTAAAATAACTTACAAAGTCTGTCTAAAACCAAAATCGGGTCAAAGTGAATATTTTGGGAACAAGCAACTAACCTATGATAGAATGATGAAATAGAAGAAAGAAATCAAAAATAGTTATTGAGTTCAATCTTGAATAACAGCTATGAATTTCTCTAAACGCTAGAAAATGAATTTAGGACTTCGTAAGAACTCAAAAGATCAGTAAGTTCATTAGTGTTCGACAACCAGCAACGAATAATGATTCAAAGACCCCTCACTGTCTCACATCGCGAACTTAGAGTTTCTTCTATAAAGCAAGGGGCACACTCTAGTAAATCTGAATGCACCGAGCATTTACTTTAACTAAATTATAAATTGTGATTAATAAACCCTAATTATGGATTAAGAAACTCTGATTGAGGATTAATAAAGCCTAATTGGCACAAGTTTTTGCCTTGAAGCAATGGCCAAATTTCTCTTAACATGTACTTAGGATGAACATGCGTGTATAGAGTTTTTTCTCAAACACTATGGAAGCAAAAGTGTGAATTTCATATTCCCTTGGCAGTAAATAAAAAGATTTCTGATAGAATCAGCTTACCTGGATGACAAAGTTGCGTCTTTCACAGTCCAAGAACATATTGATTGTGTAGTTAGTCTTTGACGAGATCTTGTCCCTTACAGTGGAGAAACTTATCTGGTCCCTCGAAGTGAAACGGTCGACTTCGTTAAACCATAGACAGGTGAAGAGATTGGTGATTGGAATATGCTCTTTCAGAATCACACATCCCTCGGGAACATCTATAAACGATACTAAATGTCGTTAAGCAAATTCAAGCAGCATGCATTACAACTAAGAAATTGAAAGGAAGGACAGTCATACCACTAGTAATGGGCAGCTTTGCTGCCGTATACGGTGTCAAACCTTCCTTTTTGTAAAACTCAATCTGGAAATCAATAGAAGAATTATCGTATTTCCCTGCGGCTTTATTAGCCTCTGCTTCAACAAACACATCGAAACGTTTATAATGCCTTGATATTGCAAAGCTTGCATTTTTCCTCCACAAAAATCTACAGAAGTAGTATAAGAATCTTCATTTAGACAACATTTTGGTACCAAAAAAAATAGAGTGGATTTTAGTAGACGACAACTAATGTAATATTTCGTAATTGAATTTGATAAGATACAGCTACTTCCACAAAGTTAGACAAACCTTTCCAGAATTTGAATGGGATCCACAACCAGCTCAAGCTTAGCATCGATCCATAGTGAGTACCGGGCGTTAGGGTAAAGCCGATGAAGTAGAAGTTTAGGAATCTATAATCGCAAAAACAAATATCAGTTTTGAGAAACATGTAATGGTCAGTTCTATAGGGAAGAAATCATAAATCTGACTTCAACTCGAAGAATTACAAGCTAGCTTTTACCTTTCCATTGCGTCTCGGATCAGAATAAGGTAGGTTATGGACAACTATAATCCTCCACATCCCAACTTTCTCGTCACTACCTAGCTCAGTGGAGTTCCTTAAAAAGTCTGCCGTTTCTTCATCCACAAACATGTGAAAGCAGGCATTCATTTTGGTATATTCACTGATTTCCTTTGGTTGCCGTATCAAATCAAATGCCCCTGGTCAAGAATGAATCTCCCACATTAATTAATAAAAAGATAAAAAGGAAATAGATACAACACCATGTAGCTGGCCAGTACCAAATATTGCTGAAGCGACTACCACTCCTCGACAATTGTCCATCTCAAGAAGGTCAGAATCACCGATGTCGAAACCTGTCTGACGACCTGGTCTCACTCCTCTGACAAACCTAGTACAAGATCACCAAAAATAAGAAAAAAAGGCATTCAAATACGAAAATCTAAAGATTCACACTAAACGTCCCAAAAGAGAATCTATCATACCCACAGTGGATGCTCATCGACTCTCTTATATCATATGAATCGCTCCTCTGTCTCAGAGAAGGATAGCCGCCAAATTCTGACCCTCCGAATTCAGATTTAGTTAAATTTTCTTCGTGAATGTATGTCAGCTCTCTAATTACAGGAGAAACAGAAGATGCATTTGGCATCAGAGAAACAACGTCTTCCAAAGGCAGGTAGCATACGGGGCACGCTGCAAGGAGAAAAAAAACGAGATTCCACGAAACAAGTTATGAACTGGTGTGCCTTCACACTATAACTAGCTTAAACCAGCAGAGTAAAGAAAACTCACGACGTGGCCCAGTCCTCTTCTTATCCGCTGGAGGCGGGGGCAACGTAAAATGCTCACATGGATTCCCCGGTGGGAGTTTATATCCGGTAAAATAAATGGGTGGTGGAGGCGGAGTTAGCAAGGTGGTATTTGCAATCCCCAGCACTTCCAGTGTCTGAGAATCGGAACTTGCGATCACATTAACTTTCTCATCGGATGTTGGTGCAGATTCGATATTTATGCGAGGAAGAATATTCTCTCGAGCATCCTCACCTGCAAGATAGAATCATCCTATTTCGCTTAGCTAAGAAAATCTTCTAAATCGTAGCTTGTCAACCATCAGAATTATAATCTAATATAAACTAAGACCTGAAAGCAGGTTTTCATCAGAACTATTATCAATTGGTGAACATGTGCACAAATTAGAGCAAGCAAATCATATGAAAATGACACAATTTCTTTGCAGATATTTCTCCAAACTTCCATAGCTAGATGTAAAATCACGAGGGCTTCAGAATCTTGTTTCTCTACCGAAAGGGTACAATCTCTATTCATTGGAAACACTAATCTCCAACTTGTCCAGATCCAAAAACACAAGAAAAACAACTCTAAGATAAGGAAAATAGGAAGCCAAACCTTTGCCAACAATCAAAACCCACATGAAAACGACGAGGGACACGAAACACAATAGCAGCATACCAATCTTCTTCCTAGGAGCGAATCTAAAGATCCAATGGAAGAATCTGTCCTTTTCCTTGAGCATTTTGGGGGGCTTCCTTGAGAGAGGCGGCGTAGTCTGTATTGGCAAACAGAATGCGGCATTCTGAATCTGCTGCAACGATCCATAACTTCCCGAAGATCGAAGACCCAATGACCCTGTAGTCATTGTTGTCCCCTCAATCCCCAAACTTCACCTCTCATCTCCCCACCTCCCTCATCCAACTATTTCACAATCCAATCTCCAACCACACCTCAAAACGGCCAAAATTTACCCCCAATCGTGTTTCCAACTCAAAGATTCAATCTTTATCGCTTCACCAATACAAATCAACTAAAATTACAACCCAATCAAGCGAGATGTCATCAAATAAAGCTGAATTCGCCTATAAATCTCAGACCCACTTGACTAGATAGACGAAATCAACAATAATAATAATCAATCTACTGAAAAATACAAATCGTATATATCTGATAACAAATCCAGCACACAATCTTGAGGTGGAGCAGCTAGATAAAATGTTTCCAATCTAGCATATAAATACAAGAAATAATGCTGCCAAATGCCTGAGCTGAGCAGTAATTCCGAGACTGAGAGAACAAAGTTCAGAAAACAATACTTAGATCCCAATCCAGATTCACTACCTACCTATCTCAATCACACCAAACAAGAATGATAAATAAAACTACAAATTTCAACTCGAAGTCGAGTTCTAATGAGCGAACAAAGAGGAGACAAATTTTGTTGAGAAAAATAATGAATGGCCCTGATATAGAGGGCTGGTGGGTGATCAAATCCTAGGGTTTGTCCAAAATCTATATAGATCAAGATTGACGAGCCCCTTTTTTAACTGGAGAAGAATGTATATGCAATAATTATTGGATTTTTTTTCTCATTCTTCTTGAATTAATATTTAATATTTAATAATTGTGAATATGCATAGTCGCATAGAGATGGTTAGTTTTGGGAATATTTTAACACGAGTAATAATACTAATGAATAAAATCGGTTGGAAAATGATTGAAGAGAGATAACATGCGCCATGTGCGCTAGAGTTGTAGACGGCATTCAAGTCAGAATGTCTCTATACTTTTTGGACCTTTTTGGCAAACAATTTTCATCCAAGGTTTTAATTTTTAGACTTCTTTTTTATAATAAATTCGGCTTCTTTCAGTAATTAGTCTGATTATTTCATCCAAGCTATGGGATATTAATGTTGGGGAAACAAAATTAATATTTATTGTTTGTTTTGCATATTCTTATTGCATATTTGCATTTGTTTTCTTTAGTCTCCTGCACACTTATTTTAAGTAACTAATTAGGACCTTTAATTTCAATTCAGATGTCATTAAAGACTTCATCCCTAAATATTTTTCACATATAGTTAGTAGTATTACTTACACGCGCACAATTAGTTTTTTTATACGAAATTAGTATTTTTTTTCTTATTATATGTTAAAACTTATAATATACTATTCTAATTTTATAGTACTAGTATTATTTATTTATTTATTTTATATATATATTTAAAAAAAAAAAACTTTACTGAAATCTTCCACCTCACTCACAGATAGACAACAAAATACAGTTCACTCGGTAAGAAGTTTTCCCACCATCTGTTGGTCGGAGGTTCGAGTCATCATGAAGGGACAATGAGGAACCATTATCGATAAAATTAACTATTAGATTATGTTCCTATAAAAATATAGACTATGTTGAATATATATGTCTAGCTGTTAAAACTAAATGCTAAATTTATCGCTTTCATTAGATTTTTTCATAAGCTTGGCCTAATTATCATAATTAATGTTATTTCCGCTGAGGTCATTAGCTATAGTTTGATGTGAATATTAATTGAATATTTTTGTAATTTTATTCCAAACTTATTTTGTCATTCATTTGTGTATCAAACAGTCAAACCTGAATATTCTTCACTCTAATATATTTTTGTATTTGTTGGTTTGATTATGAGTTGAGTGTTGAGATTTCAGGAAATCGAATTTATTGATTCTTGTTAAAATAAATAATCAAAAGAAACAGAGTAGAACCGACAAATATATGTGCAACTGTGCAAGCCTCATTTCTTGGAGCCGCCTAACATAGCAAGACTTGATTATTTTCCATCAACCACCTCATAATACTCACAATTAATAATAATATTTATAAGAGTGGTTTTTAGTTGGCTCTCTCATAACAATATACGACAATCCTATTGAAGAATGTCTTTATCAAATTAATGTAAGTTAATAATACAATAACATTTTTAAAGTTATGATACAGTTTTCAAATTAAGTTGGTAATCTTGATGCATCAAAACACAACACATTTTTAAAAACTATTCTTTTAAAGCAATTAAAAAAAAAAAAAAAAACTATTAGGCATCTAGCTCCGTCTGTTGCATAGAAATGCAATAATTACATATTTGACATAACAATCTTATGGGACCTTGCGGTAATAACTAGGGAATTTAGTAATTTACAATATAAAAAAAATTCTCGATTTTGAATCTCATAAATACGATTGATATTTCTTGTACATACGTGATGATTTTTTAATATGGTTATTTTTTGTATACGTAATTTATAGTCTAGTATGCACGATCTAAGTTAACCCGATTTTACTTGTGCGTATAACTCTATGTAATATATGGTGTTCCCGTTTAGAAGTGTGTGAAATTTAGTGGCGTTGTCTATGATCCTGCCTTCTAGTCAAATTGTGAATCATATATAATTTTTACTTTGTTAGGACCAATTTATCGTTTAATTAGTGATAAATGAATGTAATACGATTAATAACCGAGATATGATATGATATAATTTAGCTGGGTAAATTCCATTAATGTTATTGGCGACCATGGGAAGCAAGTCTCTAGGCTCTAGCTAGGCTATTGGGAGAAAAAGTGAGGTTTTTGTAGGGACAAAATGTAAATTTTTATTTATAAATATCTATTTTACCCGTTAATCTATTCAACATTAATATTTAATATATAAATTTTCGAAAACTAAAATTCAGTTTCATCCGTTTGATGCACGGGAGATTAAATTCTGAAACTACGAAAAAAGAAATAAGAAAAGGACTAGAGGAGGAAGAAACAATTTATATAATTCAGTTTCTCCCGTATAGTCTAGTACTAATTCACCCTTGTGATTATGACGCACAAGTGAAATGCATGTTTAGTTAAATTGTCATTTTAATTTCCAATAATATTTTTAAAAATACATTTCACAAAACAAATCTGAAAAAAGAGAGTATAATTTGGATATATAACCCCCCGGAAGAAAACGAATATGTGATTATTTTTTTAGGGGTGAGTTGATTGCTTATTTTTCTATTAAATTAATGGCAATAAAACAACAACTATCATTTTAAGGCACATGTACGAGCATTTCGACGAGGTCATACAACCATGCATACATCGATTCGGCGAGGCCATGCAACCATGACACATTAAGTCGATGATATTAATATCCCAATATAATTCATTATCAACTTTAAATAATATTTATTTATGTATTCTAATCTTATAATCGATGAGGCGATGCAACTGTGACTTTTGAGACGAGTATATAATGTAAAATTATTTTGAAAATGGGATTTGGGACATTTACAAGCATTTCAATGATGCAACTGTGGCTTTTGAGACGAGAGCATATATATAAAATTATACTTATATAGGATTTGGGACATGTATGAGTATTTCGACGAGGCGATGCAACCGTGCATCGATTCGGCGAGGCGATGCAACCATGCAACATTGTTTGTTAAAACTTACATAATTAATACCTATTAAAGTCATACCTATCACCTTGAATTATTGCATTTACGATGATCATAATTAATAACATAAAATAATCACCGTCGAATTTCGACGGGCCATAAACTAGTCATTATATAGCTATAAAATTTAGGGTTTGTGCCACATCATCCCTAAATCTACTCTAAGCGCTCCATTCTCAATTTTCTATTTTGTAGATTTTTGACATTTTAATATTGTTAACATCTTATCATCTATCATCGAATTTTTATGGAATTTTACCTAATGAAAACCTCTATATAAAGATATTTGCATTCTTCCAATATTACATAACATTCACAATTAACTTGTGATGTTTGTATCATTAAGTTCATTTGATCGAATAAAAAAATTAATTTTGTTTGACCAAATTAATAAATTTTAAAATTTCATATTAATCTTCTTAAAAGGATCTGCCTTTTATTTCAAACAATTGTTTCATCAAAATAAAAGTTTATTTGTATATATCAAAAGGCTTTTAATGTCGATTGATATCATTTGGCATAATTGACATCATACATACTTTCAAATTATGGAAGTTTCTTCAAATTATTTGATAAACGAATAAAATATCTAAAAATCGGATCGACTATTGTCAAATGAAATAAGTTTTAACTCATCAATCAAAAATCATATATTTAGTCAAGTTAAATATTTGAAAAATAATATCAAATTGTCAATTTATGATACCAATAACAATATTCTATAGTTCATGTATTAATATACATACCCCACATTGAATTCCTTATGAATTTTTACTTAATTAAAATCTATATAAAAGGATATTTGCATTCTTCCAACATTACACAACATTCACATTTAACTTGTGATGTTTGTCTCATCACTTTCATTTGGTTGAATAAAAAAATATATTTAATTTTGCTTGACCAAATAAATTTTCAAATTTCATATTAATCTTCCTAACAACTAATAATAAAATTGAATGTAAATCTTAAAATCTTTTGATTAGATAAATATTTGATAGAAACAAGATTCAACATTATAATAATAATTGTTATAAATAATACGTGAAATCGTCATAGACTCATAATTATACAATTTTTGTTAGATATTATGGCATAAAACTGGGACTCTTTTCGGGACAAAGATGTAGGCTTTCTGAAAACGATGGGTGCAATTTTATAATTACTTTTGGGTTGGAACATTTTCGAAAAAACGCTCAAACAATGGGACATTACAAGCAATTTCTCCGATATATAAAATGATTTTTTGATAATAATATTTTAATAAACGATCATTATGTTAATAAATGAGTTTTTGATAATATTTTATGTACTTTTTCTTTGAGAAAATTTAATTAACTTATTTAAGTTTGTTGCATAGTGGTCCTTGAAGGATGTTGAAAGATTTGATCTTTGAGAAAATTTAATTAACTTATTTAATTACAAAAAAAAATAATGTAAAGTCGGGTGTATATGGGCCACTTTCCATTACCAATTATTCAAGTAAATAAAAATAAAAGATAATCCATATTTTTTTTTTCAAAAAAAAAAAAGTGATATTTCCCGTATCTCCAGAACCTCCATGTCGGAATAGATGAAATTTGGGTCTTATTGTTCATTTTATAATATTGTTAATTTATTCTCGATTTAAAGAAATGTTGATTGAAATGGTTTGTCATTTTCCCAAGCCATGGCCCTTCCCTTTTCATTTAATATCCAAATATTTTGACTGCAACAAAGTAAACACTACAAAAAAACGCGGCTTTAACGACGGAAAATACCATCGTTATAAATGCGGATTCCGTCGTTATAAGCCGTCGTCTGTCTCGATAGTGACTGAATTAACGACGGAATATTCCGTCGTTAATAAAATTAATAGTGTAAAATAGTTAAATTTAGCGACGGAATATTCCGTCATTAAAAAATTGATATTAAAAAAATAATTAAATATTTTATATTTTTTATTTACCAAATTATATATTTAATTAATTATTATTATTATAATATTATTTTATTTATTTAATTAATTAATTATTTCTTTATTTATTTCAAGTATTGGTGCTCTAATATTTATAGGCACAAACTCAACCAAACATCCCCAAGTTTTTCGATGTGGAACAACAAGCTTAAAGACGGAATTAACGACGGATTTAACGATGTAATTTTAAATAATTAAAAAATTAATTAATTAATTATTTAACGACGGATTTAAGGACGGAATTTTTTAATAATTAAAAATGAAAACAATTCAATGAGTTAACGACGGATTTAATGATGGAAAAATAAAAATAAATTAATTAATTAACGACGGATTTAACGACGGAAATTTTTAATAATTAAAAATTAATTAATTAACGACGGATTTAATGACGGAAAAATAAAAATAATTTAAATTTTTAACGACGGAATATTTTAATAATTAAAAATAATTAAGAATTAATGAATTAACGACAGATTCAATGACGGAAAAATAAAAATAAAATAATTTAATTATTTAACGACGGAATTAATGAAGGAATATTTTATTAAATAATCAAAAATAAAAAAAATGGAAATTCCGTCGCTAATTAGATTAAAAAATTCCGTCGCTAAGGCAACATCATTAACGACGGAATACCGTCCGTCGTTAAATTCCGTCGTTAATGACGAGTTTTCTTGTAGTGAAGCCTAAAAAGGAAATAAATTTGTCTTAAAAAATTAATCAATAAAAGTGGCTACGCCACTTTACACATAAAAACACCACTTTCTTAATCTTCAGACCAAAAATAAGGTATCATATTTAATGAGAGGAGAGAGCATTTCTTTATAATTTATAATGGGTCATCTTTATTTCGACGCAAACATATAGAGTGTCAGAGATTATAATACGCTATAATCACATATAGCAAACTGAGTCGTTAATGCATGGATATATATATTGATATTATAATCTTCAACATTAATTCATCATTTGGTCTGAAAAAACATTTTCATCATTTGATGTGGAAAGTAATGGAGTTCATTTTAGTCTCTCGAGATGCAATTTATTAGGAAGCATTAACTATAATATGATTGATTAATAAACTATAGAATTTAGTAGGATAAAATAATCAAATAAATTTAAAATTAATCCGTCCATCAAAGTAAATGATAAATTATATTAGATTATATTTTAGTGATAATAATTCTAAATAAGCATTAGCAAAAGATAGATAGTACACAAAAATAAAAATATACTCCCTCCGTTCTTTTAAATGTGACCATGTTTCCACTTTGGTCTGTTTCATTATTTGTGGCCCATTTCCTTTTAGGATAAATATTATGGACTTAATTAGCCCAACCCTAATCAAGTCAAACTTGATTAGGTTGACTTGATTAGGGTTATTGCTGAGCCGCCTCATATCTCACTTTCACTCACTCTCTCTCGAATCTTCTCCATCCATGGCTGAAAACCCTACTTCTCCACCCCTTCCTTCTTCAGATTTTCACGGCGGTGACCGCCGATCGACCTTGCCACCCTCTTTTTCCAATACCCCTCCGTCTCTGTGGGAGAATCGGCCTTCTCTATTTGTTCCACGCCGCCCCCTCACCTCAATGACGATTGAGAGAGGTGAGGGCGACGGTGGCGTGGCCTCTTCCGATTTGCTGCCTTGTGAGTCTCTTATCGAGGAGACAGCCGGAATTTGGGATTTCCCTACTTCACCAGTCGCGGAGGCTCCTCCCCTCGAGTATTTCGTCGAGGAGACGGCCGGGATCTAGGATGTAGAGGCATCCCCGCTCGCGAACAGTCCTCCCCTTGAGTCTTTCGTCGAGGAGACGCCGGGGATCTTCGATTTCGTCGAGGAGACGCCCAAAATTTGGGAATCGGAGTACAAGCGTGTCGTGAAGAACAGGAAAAAGGCGGCAGGTCATGCATCAGGTTCGGCCGCCGGGAAGGAGAATGGAATGGACCTAGTTGAAGCAGCCAAGATCCAAGGTTGGGATGGGCCTACCGACGTGACCACCTTGGAAATCTTGAAGCTGCTCCTACCTGCGTATTTTCGACTTCCAACAGTGAGATCTTTCTTATAAACCTAACTCGCAAATGATGAGTAATTTGGGTTTTCTGATGCGATTTATTGTGATTTGGGTCTGATTATCGCGATTTGGGGTTGATTATTGCAATTTGTGTTTGATTGTGATGAATTGGGACTGTTTATTGCGATTTGGGGTTTGTTATTGCAATTTGTGTTTGATTGTGATGACTTGGTGCTGCTTATTGCGATTTGGGGCTGATTATTGCAATTTGTGTTTGATTGTGATGAATTGGGACTGTTTATTGCGATGAATTGGGACTGTTTATTGCGATTTGGGGCTGAATATTGCAATTTGTGGTTGATTGTGGCACTTTGGCAGTGAATCTGCACACTTGTTGTTGTGGCTGTTTCTTTGACAAAATGTGGCTATAATTAACATAAAAGTGGTAGCATTTTACACCTTAAACATATTACACATACACATGCATAAATGTTTTGTAGGAGTAAAACAAAAAATCTTCATGTTGGGAAAATATATGTAATGAACTAAGTTGTTTTAATGATCCCAAAACCCTTTTAATTTTGCCTTAGAATTATTTTTATAAGACCTACATGTTTTGGTCTTTAGATTAGTTTGCTGAAGATCAAGACTGAAGATCAAGACTGAAGACCAAGGCTAAAGTTCGAGACTGAAGTCCAAGTCTGAAGATCGAGACTGAAGCTCAAAGCTGAAGTATGGTTCTCACTTCGACTGAACAAAACAAGACTGAAGTAT
>JAYJMF010000073.1:2063464-2074409 GCA_036873715.1 Salvia sclarea
TCAACGTTGGTTGCAAAATCAGAATAAATTGAAAGTTGGGCAATTTACACGCAGATTTTAAAACTGGTATGCAAAATAAGAATTTGGGCAAAGTTCAGCAATTTACAGGCTATTTGCCCAATTGAATATTCCATCAAATATAAATATATGGTTTTATTAAAGTTTATTGTGGTAGTGATTCTTAAATATTTACTTTAATGTTCTGTATCATACGGAGTATATATTTATATTAGCACGGTTTAGTTATGAGATAAATGCAAATTAAATTACAAACTTTACCTGAAATTGCAATTATAACACGATTTTTGAATCTTTGCAATTTAATTAGAAGGAATGCATATAATATGATACTCCGTTTTTTCACATAAGACATTGCACGGCAGTATTGTTTTGATTATTTTTCATTTTCGCCTGTGTTTTTTGATGTTATTTCATTATTATACGGATATTTCTTACTATTCTTTTTGCTGAAACCTTTGTTTTTTTGTGCATTGTCAATTTTGGAGTAATTGATGGTGCCTAAAAATTGTACATGACATTTTTCCTCATATAACAACGACATCTCACAAACTTAAAATATGAGAGGATTGAGGATGTGGGGAGCTTCAACAATTAACCATTTATAACTTTCGAAATTCAAAAGATTTTGACGACTTTGAGAAAATTTCAGAGATGCGATGATTTCATTTGACGTTAGTGAATGGTGGACATATTGTTGGGAAATAAATTCCCATTCAAACTCGAGAGAAACAAAAAGAACAAGAAATAAGATGAAAAAAACAGACACAACTATCAACACAAAAATTATTTAACGTGGAAAACTCACTATCCACCAAGGAAAAATCCACTATATGATAAATTTCTACAATCATACAGTATTTGTCTCCCTCTCGGCCCCCCAACCCTTACACTGTTACAAGCCCTGAAAACTCTCACCCCTCTAAACCAAGAATAAAGAATTTCTAGCTAGAGTTAATCAAAAGACTATGTAGTAGTGATTGGTGCAATTACATCAAAGAACCTTGAGCTTCTTAAATAGCCTAAAAAACTCATCTGACTTTGATACAAGTCCGATGTGGGACAAAACCCCTTTTATTTTAAGTTTTAACACCAGGAAATACTCAACACATATAATATTGGTGCAAAAGAAAAACCCCTTAAGAGACGGCAATATTGTTAAATTAATAAATCAAACTTTAATATAATTGTAAATCCTGCAAAACTGGAAAAATGTGCAATTTGGTCATTCAACTGGTTTATACTGCGTACATTACCTTCCAGTCTGCACAATGTTTTTAACTTATTTTTTTTATGTATTTGATTAATAGTTTTTCAAGTTTATAAATGACCCTAACGTCTCAGTTTCAAATCTATTTCATATTGAATGTCAAACAAGAGTTCTTGATATGAAAACTGTCATGCATATTTGATCGTGAACAATTTTGCAAGATTTTTGAAAAGAAATAAAGCAAAAATGGAATACTATTTGCAAAAATTCCTAATTCAAACTAGCTAGTAAATAGACATCACATGCTATGTATAGAGAACCTACTTTTCGAGATAGCCAGACTTCGTCAGTGCAATTGCGGGACTATATTAAGATTTAATTTACTTATTTTGTCATTTTGGTTACATATTTGTAACATTGATTTTTTGCGTACTAGTCCAAATCTGATCACGAGAGAAGAAATATATTTTACAGAATTTATTAATTTATAAATATATATTTTCTGCATTAACTGTCTTATATATTCATATATGATATTGGCAATATATGAGACAATAACCCATCAGAAAACTCTCACTTTCTGACATGGGAGACATCATTTAGGTACAAATCTCTAATTTTTAGGAATAAAATGGGCCCAAAAAGAATAAGATAGGGCTGAAAATTGTGTTGATAAAACTGGACCCACTCTTATAAGATGCCAACAACACTGACTAGCCCAGATCAGACCCATCTCAATCCAACCAGTTAAAGCCCACTGTCCTATTCCACTCTATTATTGGACCCATCTAATTACTTTTTTATTTACAACTACTATGTGGATTTAGGGTCCAAAATTATTGGTTTTATTCAATCTCGGATTTACAAGAAAAAAGAAAGAGTTCAATTAATGCATGAATGATTCCAACAGTTATTCTGAAACTCAAAGACTCATATACTCTAGTAATTCTTTTAAGTCATTTTCATATTAGTTATTGTTCGATGAATTAGCTAAATGAATGCCCCATCGCCATTCGACAAAAGAATCGATCTTTCGCGCCTTCAATTGTTTAGTTGTGGCTAACTATGTACCTGCATTATTATTATAGAGTGTCAATTGGGTTAATTCACTCGATTTCAGGTTGGACTATTGGGCTATCACGTTAAGAGTCATTCAAGCTAGCGGTTTCTCGGATTAGAATTCACTACTCTAATCATAAACTTTCGAGCTTCGAGAAAACTCATTCGATCAGCCAGGCAAATATAAAACTCATTGATTCATTGTAATAATTAATTGAATTCTCTTTAATTGTATAGGGCCGTAGGTTATGGACATTTAGTTTGATTTGGGCCTGAACACCTAGAAATGATAATATGTAAAAAAGATTCGATCTATTTACAAATAAAGATTTCTTTTTCTTTTAACGTACCAATTGCAAAGAGCCAATTGACGCTAGTGTTTTCTCTAAAGGTGCAAATTCCAAACAGCCTTTTGAGGTTCATTATTGTACTACAAATAATATTTTGTTTACCTACATGCGATCTGCAGAGTAAAGAGAAGATATGAAAACGATATCGCAATAATTTATTAAGAAAAAAAGCACATTCACACACAACAAATTAACAAGATGAGAAAGAAACCCTAACCAAAATGTTGCAAAATCTTTATTTATTAACATTACGCAAAAGAAATGAAGGTGAAATATTGTAGTGTAGATTGAGAGGGGATATATAGAATAAAAGGGAATTGAATATGAAAAAAGCAAAAATGAAGGTTATTTAATTTTAAGGGCACTGGGTATGAACTTTTGGTGCAGACAAAAGGAGTTTCACATAAAAAGGTTTGGTTGATTTGATGTATCACACTCACACACAGCCCTATATAGTTTTCACTACAACAACAACCGAATACATCAAACGTGGACCATATACACATTATTCATCTTTGTATTTTCATTTTTCATACGTATATAAATCCTATCTTCTGTCTTATTAGCTACAAAAGAATATTGGACACTGGGTTCAAATCAACCTCAAACAGCTGTGTATGAAGTAATATCTCCAAAATTTCATCACAAAACGGGGCAATAATTAATGAGTCGAAGATTATTAGATTAAGTATAATTTCCTTGACGCCGGGGTATCTTATCTATATAGGAATTGAAAATATAAGTATTTTTAATTTAAAATTCAAAATAAATAAGAATAGTATATAAATATATTGAAATTATGAGTTATAATATCCCGACACACAATAATTTTCAATACGCACGACTCTAGCTATTAGATTCGACACCACTTTTACTGACTAAAACCCCTGCTAATCTCGTCTTTAATTAGTTTCAATCAAAACAAGGCAACAACCGCAATAAACAACACGACTAATTCGATCTCCACCCTAACTAATCCAATTCTCCGAATACATCATCAAACAAAAAAAAAAACACAAATGTAGCTAGCTGTTAACATTATTTGAACAAGAGTAGGGATTGATGCATCAAACAAAGGAAACTGTTAACATTATTTGAACTCGAAACCTTACATAAAATTAATGAATATCTAGAAGAGTATCCAACGTGAGATGCGACTACAAATCTATGCAACAAATTGTACCACAAAAGTAGAAATGAAGGGAAAAGGTGAGAGAGTATTTGTGGGGGGTAATTTTTTACCTAGCAATGAATATATGGTAAGTTTTTACAAAAGTAGAAATTAAGAGTGTTTGGCTGTCACTGTGTAACCAATTTGATAGTGAAATGAGCCTACTGTGGTGTGTGTGAAAATAAAAATTATAGGAATTTTGAGTCCCCCAATGTAATTATTCTGCACTTCGCAAACCTTAAGGATTTTTTTGCAATTACTTTATTTTAACGTTTCTTGTCTCTTGTCTGTACTCGATATATCATTTTTCTTTTTTCCAACTCTGGAGGAATAATTGAGCCTCCATTGTCTTTGCTTATATATATATATTCAAGAAATCCCTTTGCATTGCAAGCACATTCTAAGATAGATATGAGATTCAAGTTGTGTGAAAATTAATTAATTAATTAAATGGGGTTGATAGAGAGGCTAGGAAGAATTCAGAGGCAGTGCAGAAGGCTCTACTGGAGAATGCGAGCGGCGGCAACGACGACGACGACGAGCAGGCAGCAAGTGAGATTCCAGTACGATCCATACAGCTATGCCATGAATTTTGATGATGGAGTTGAGAAGGAGATGAGAGATTTTGAGGAACCAAATTGTGAGGAAAGTGTAGAAAAAAGGAGGATGTTGGTGTATGTTGTAGTAGTGAATTCAAGTAGCAAAATTTAGTAGTATTAGTTTTCCTTATTTTTATATTTCAGAAAATTAGTAGAGGTTTCATGTTGTACGGAGGAAGCTAGCTGGAACCCTTTTTTTTTATTATTATTATTTTGTTTTTGCTGTTAATTGGTGCTATTTGATTAGTGTGCATGGATGGAGTGGTTCAATTTGAAATTGGTACGTAATTAATTAATTAACTATATTTTCTTATGTGAGTTTGAGTAGGTCGGGATTCACCTCTTGCACATCACTACTGACTACTGAGCACTATATATATAAAATATAATGATAGTATGATATTGAAATCTAACAACATTACACTAGTAAAAGATTACATTATTAACTTAGGATGTTATAAAACCACACTACTCACGAGTTAATACACTATACAGGGTACACAATATATTTTCAGAATAATAGTATCAAAAATAAAAATTACAGCGCATGGGGGTGTAGCTCATATGGTAGAGCGCTCGCTTCGCATGCGAGAGGCACGGGGTTCGATTCCCCGCACCTCCACTTTTTTCATTTTTCAGGATGATTTACTAATGGAGGTGGATTTTCTTGAAACAAAATTGCATAATGACGTCATAAAATATAAATTGATATTTTAAGTTCAATTAATGCACGGGGTTTCAAGCTCTTTAAGTGAAAGTAATGACGTCATAAAAATATAAATTGCATAATAATTACTAACTACTATTAAAATGCATGGGAGTGTAGGTCATAACTCATAAGGTGGATTCCCCACACCTCCATTATTTATTTTATGCCTTACTGGTGTATTTTTCGAAATTGAATATTTCGAGTTTGAATTACATCGCCACTTTATAGCAAGCATCTGTTGCACTTTAATTTTTCAAATTGTAATTATATAGAGTAAACGTATAAAAGTGGTAGTAATAAAATATAAATTTATTGGGTGCATGGAGTATCTCAGTTTCGAGTCCATGCGCGTGTTAAAAAAGTTATATATTCAAAAACAAAAAGTGAAAATTGGAAGGAGGAAGTTTATGGTAAATGAGCTTTAATTGTGCAATCTTGACTTTTGAGTTTCGAGTAACCAAAGCAATGATTCGAGAACTCAACCGCTGGAATAAAACTGAAGTCTTTGTCTTTGACATTGGAAATGAGAGTCAAAGTTGGAAAGTTGGATGGAGTTTTTGAAAGCCAAGAATAATACTTATTTATCCATTCAAATTTTCCATTTTTGCCTCATCATTTTAAAGGTTAATGCAAAAACCGCTTGTCATGGAACAAGAGAAAAAGGAGAAAAAAAAAAAAATACAAACTAAAACCAAAACAATTTGCAACAATTATACATGAATTTCATGATGTTGAAACTAAAGTTATATTCAGCATTCAAACTGACAAAGAATATTATTCAATGAAAAATATCACTTTAAACCTTAACGTAGCTATGTTTCTTTCATTAGGTAAGTGTCTCAAACAATAAAAAAGTATCACTCTAAATCTCGAATTGTGATTGTTTTATTAAATAATTAATCTCTGTGATTCATCAAGTCATTAACAAAATTGTCCCATGATTCATATTTGGCACCAGAATATTGACGTGGCTTGTTGGATGTCAAGGTATAACATTTAAAAAACAAAGAAAAACTCTCCACACTTGACATGCATTTGGGCCATAACATTTTTTATAGAGTTCAATTATAATTTCACTATGACATCAGATGAGCTATGTCAACATTCCAAAGCGGAATAATGAGCACCGGAGCATTATTGATGGGTTATCTGTTTATGATTTTAACTGAAATTTTGGATAGCTAATGAATAGTTGATGGCTTTAATTGATGTTTAAGGTACTCTTGGACATTTTAGATACCATAGAAATATAAGATTTAAGATCATAGTTTCCACTCATTTAAAATGACAAATCTTGAAGGAAGTTTTAGAAGAAAATACTAACTAAAATTAGACTACAGTATAAAGTAGACAAAGACGATACATCATACATGAGTGTTAAATAACTAAAGATATAATTAAGTAGTTTAAATCTTTTAGCTCATATGGTAGAGCGCTCGCTTTGCATGCGAGAGGCACGGGGTTCAATTCCCCGCACCTCCATTTGTTTCTTTTTCGGGGAGTGCTAATAATACTGAATTTTCACCATTAAAACGTTTTGTTTTGCCTCTAAAAGTCTAATCGAGTTTGGTGGAGATGAGCAGTGTTAACCTTAAGCTATGCTCGCCTTTTAATCGTGTTGAGCTTTGTTTAGGCTCGCGTTTACACAAACATCACTGTTCTTACAAATAAATTGTAAAAGGGCGTGGGAGAAGTAATTTTTTTTTTTAAAACTTTGATAAACAAGATGATTATACGCTAATGAATCACATACTTTGATCGATCAAACAATTTTGAGCTTATTTTGATAAAGTAAGTTATCCTTCAATATATAGGTAAATCTAATCAGTCAATCAAAGATACACCAAGCGAGTTAACTAAATTGAAGGGGCGAATACAACATGGCATATATTTCTTTGGAGAAAGGATGAAGTGAGTGCCAGAGTTAACACTAGAATATACATGAGCTACGATCACCCAAATGCATCAGACATTAGAAGCACTGACACGCTTACTTACATACAATCATCATTCATTCCTTCTAAATAACACGCCCTCATCCATGTAGCTTGTGACCACATCAAACAACAGGATCTTCCAAAGCTGCAGTAGATAAGTCGTTTATTCGAGGATAAGAGGCTTTCTCATCTAGCTGGTTTTGCACCCGTATCAACATTTTTAATAAGCTCGGGAGCTTTGGATCTGTTGAAAATCAAGCAAAACTGGTTAGAATTTGGAGTCTAAAGCAAAATCATGTCTCAATAACACCACTTCCTCAAAAATGCAAAACAAACTTTCATCAAAAAAGCAAAACAACAGTAATCAAACATTTTAACAGAAAAGTAGAACCATCTATAGCACCACTTCCAGCACAAACAAATTATGTATGTTGCAAGGTTTAGGTTAGAGAACTGCACCAGCAACAAACTTCTACTTCCTTTACCTGGTACAAGAAAGCAAGCATAATAATTTGTTCTCGACTCAATTTAAGGCTAAACTTACTGTAGCGAAGTTTTAAAAGAAGCAGAGGGAAAAGCATAGACAAGTTGCACTTCAGTTTCATGCAGGACTGACTTTCATATCAGGATCAGATATTGCAAAATGTTAGGAAAAAAGAAAGAAAGATAAAAGACCATTTTACATAAAATAAATTTATGTGCCAAAAAAACTAACTAGTCAAAGCTAAATCAAATTACATACATTTCCTATATAGTATATTAATGCAGATGTATCAGTTATGAAATGAAATTGCATGGTTGCACCAATCTCATATATTAGAATAGGGAGTTTCTACTAAAACTACATGAACTTCCCCTCCTTCCCTTCTAATTTTTATAGCTCATATCCTATTCAATCTCCTTCTTATGCTCTTGACCTTGGTTAAATTTGAACAATGCATATTCTTTTAATCAGGAATAGGATGAGATAGTTTGATCTCAAGACACCAAAAGTCTAATCTTGGGCAGTGAAGACTTTTACTTGGTAATAAAGTATTAACCAAGCACAAGATATGACATACTAGAAACTATATCATGTTTTCTTTAATGACAGCTACTTGTTATTGCATCCAGCTGAAGAAATAACCTTTTTCGTGGCTTTGACTGGTAAGGATCGCTGCATTCACCTCACTAGCAGTCTTCAGCCGTTGGGATATATCAAGCAGCTCGCCAACAGGGCAATTGGCAACATCTTCGAAAGCAAGCAACGCAACAGTCCTTTCCAACTCTTCCAAAAAGCCTTGCTGCAATTACAGAGAATTGAAGTGATATCAATGTAACAATGATATTCAAAATCAAATGTCTCCCTAACGATAACAGCATAAGGGTTGTCAAAGTATGATTTGTGTGCAATTAAGGAAGAGAATGAGGTTATATGAAGTTGACAAATCAATTGATAATTACGTTTTCCTCTCCCCTGGGAGCAAGTTCCTCTTGAGCAAATTCTAAAGCTGCCTCAACCTTCCCATTCCGGATCAGTTCTATCATTCGCTGCTGTTGGAGATGAAAAAAGAGTTGGGGATTTGTGTCCAATATCTGCAAAAGAACCAATCAATGAAGGAAAAGAAAATAGATATATAAGATAACTGTAGGTGTTCCACTTTAGTTCTATTAAACCCATTAAACACAAAATCAAGAACAAAGCAATCGCACCTCAGGGTTCAAATCATTTACTTTTTCAATAGCATCCTCCACATTACCACTCTGCACAGCTTTCTTAACCGCCATACGTTCAGTGATAGTTGCAAGATCTATGTCAGCTATTTACAAATAAGTAAATCCATACGTGTTTTAACTACAGACGAGTTGCGTAAAGCATGGTGATAAAGAAAATAAGAAACTTAATACATATCAAAGAGGATACGTTCTGTCCCAGATTCTATTCGGAACTTTTCAGCAGCCTCCACGAAACCCTCAGTAACCAGAAAGTTCATAACCAATTTATTCATATCATCTTTTCTAACTTTAACATTGTTGAGTTTCTTCTCCCACTCTAGTCTGGTTATAACTTTCTTTGATGTAGCCTGCAAAAGCAAACCAAATAAACAAGTAAAATGACCAACGTGTTTGATGCAGGGACATCATCATTAACAGCCCAGGAGCTACAGAAACTTCATCGATACTAAAAAAAGTCGTATCATCAACCTAGCAAGTTAAAATGCCCACTAATTACAGAAAATTACAGAAACCATCTGACCAAAATAATTACAGAAACCATAAGTAATAAATTCATGAAGTAGATTTGAAGTACATTGCAGGTTAAATATCATTTACATATTTATCATACTACACAAAAATGACCAGTTATATTGTTGCCACCATATATACAATCTAATACCTAAAAGAGGCATTTTCTTCATATTCTTGAAATAAGAAAAAGTAAATACTCTTCTGCATTTTCCCTCGGAATAATTTATTTCTTTTTGTGATATTCAGCAATTCAATAGCTATTTGCAATCAGTAACTACAAGAAGTTTATACAAAGAAAACCTAGTTGCACTAAATCTTTCCAAAACACTGCAACAAAATAACCCCATCAAAATCAAAATTAAAATAAAATACGAAATTCCAGTCTAGAATCAATTTGCATACACATCCAGATCATGCCCTGAAGCGCATTGCAAGCTCACAATTAAATGGACAAATCACATGAATGAAAAGTAGTACTTTGGATGAACGAGGAGTAGAAATACACCCAACAAATTTATCAAACAAAAAGTGATTCTTCTTCAATTCGAGAAAATCAATTTTATTTGGGCCAGGGGAGAGAGAGGAGAGAAGTTACCATAGCTTGGATTTCAGCGAGCTCTCGAATGACAATCCAAAACAATGACATCAGTATTAATCACCGATCCACGCCTTCGGCCCCCGTTAGGGAACATTAACCCTAATTTCTCCCCCAAATTTACCTTTGGTTAAACTAAAAAATAATTTTACTCCCACCATTGCTGTTATTATTGTTAAAGCACTATTCTGTGTAAAACACTACGAAATTTCTTTTCCTCTTTTTCTTTCTCTTTCTTGTGAGAGACAAAACAGTATTGATTGGAACTCGAGAAACGAAGGCTGTCAATTGATTGTCCGGTTAACCGTCCATTTGTTATATAAAAAAATCGATCATACGGTCTTTTATCGGTACGGTTAATCGCTAAAAAATATAAAATAAAAACCAATAACCGTTATAATGGTTAACCTAAAATCGGACCGGTTAACCAATTATACAATGGTTAACCATAATTTAAAAAATAATATTTAATTATGATAAAAACTAATCCTATTTAGTATAATCATTCGGTCCAAAAATATTTAATATCATATCAACATTACAATGTAGAGAATCTATCCAACAACACTGTTTGTTGGATTTTTGTGTGTGATGCGGCGTGCTGTTTGTCGCCCGTGTGGTCTCGTCACTCCTATTTTTCGAGAATTGTGCTATGAGATTTGCCTAAATTTTCGTTTCTCGTGTTTTTGTAGGTGGTGTACGTCGAATCTCGTTTTGGAGATCGTTCATCACTTTTCGGTTGTGAAGTTGGAAGTGATCGGCCACCAGAGCGGGCCGAGGAAGCGCTCCGCCGAAGCGGCAGTCCCGCCGGCGCGGGCCGAACGCGCGCCCCGCCGAAGCGGTAGTCCTGCCGGCGCGGGGCGGCGCCTCCTGCTAGGCTTTTTAACCTAATTCTCTAGGTCTTCGAGCCACACTCCAAAAATACACGTTTTCACTCTAGGTTTTGGGGATTTTTGCTCCCACGTTTGGGGAAAAACGATATTCTATTCTTGCTTGATTGTACCCGGATTCCGAGATTGAGGATTGACAATCCTCAATCATCTCTTTACATCGAATTGTTGGTAATTT
>JAYJMF010000073.1:2097876-2110819 GCA_036873715.1 Salvia sclarea
TAGGTAATTGTAATTTTTATATGAATAGGTAATTTATAATTTACATAATTACCCTTAAAATTAAATATATAACAAGGTTATATTAGATAGTTCATATATTTTGTCACAAATACACTTTTAGTATTAATATAGATATTAATAACAAAAATAGTCGAACTGACTTCGTTGAGAAATTGAAATCGAAATTTGAAAGCAATGATGCAGATAGCATTGCAAAATTGTGCACGCATACTTCCACAAGCTTATTATTCTCTCTTAATAATGCTAGATTAGTTTGTTTAAGTATCTAGATAAATGGACGTACATATATAGAATTGGTTACTGTAAGAACGCATTTTATGGTAAGAATATACATAATATTACAAAAAGTTGTTGCACAATATATATTATGTACAACAATTATAAACTACTATATCATTTTGTGCAATATTACTTTAGTGCTGCAATTATAAATATTTAGTATAATAATTGGATATATTTTGTGCAAAAAATTATAGAACAAACAGTTAAAACATTTAGCACACCCAAATATAAATATGAGTAATTGATCTACAATAACACCCAAATTCGTTCTATTTCCTATTAAAATTAATGTTTGTACATGAACCATTCCCGTATACTCAATATTGACAAAAGTGGGCTAGAGATAAAACTATATCAGATTCAAACATGTACAAGTTTAAAAAAAAACACTAATAGATAGCGGCTAACAAACAATTTCAACTGGAAAAGATCCAATATAGCACAACATACAACAGGCAAATGTAGTAGCTCAAAAACCACAAGGGCCATCGAGTTTGAAGAGATTTACAGTAATTTATTCTGAATCTGTAACTTCATCTTCATCTTCCTCTAGAATATACACCAACGCACGCTTTCTCACACCGAAAACGCAAGCGATGCCTCTGGATGCTGAACACAGTTTAGGCAATAAAGATTAGTTCAACTTCAAAATACAAGACTACTTCAGTCAGAGATACTGCTTCATCGTACATATATGTATTGTACTTGTGAAACTTGTAAATTGTACTAGTGAAACGCTTACTGAAGGAAAGATCACTGTGAAAAACTCACCACTAACTGCCAAAGGAGCAACCACAGAATGAGGAATTTCTCGAACCTTTTCATTCTCCAACTGCAGGCATGTAATAAAATCCTGAAAACAAGTTGCACCAGTTATATGCTTACACTAAATTAGCGAAGGGAAGACATCATGCTAGGCCAATCATCTTTTATAAAGAAGCGCGGATGTAATATCTTAAAACAAATACTTTGTTAGCATCAAGGAATTCATTCTTTTCAAGGTAAGGGGACTAATTCAATTCATCATGTCTTTCCCAATTATTGGGAGAAAGGGCTTTTATTTGGCTGCTTTTGTTTCAGTTTAGACATACTCAGTATATTTGTATATTCAAATGTTGTAGAATATATACGTATACACATATAAAAGTACACGGCATACCTGAAGCTCATGAAGATTCCAAGAGGGAGACGATCTTGATATGGAAACAAATGCTAGGCCATCTGTTTGTACCATCATCATACAAGCATTCCCTGGGCTCTCAGAACCCGTTTTTACATCATTTAGCAGCAGCACGATCTGTTCTTCCTGTTTTAGAGAAGAGTCGAGAATTTGAGGCTCGAAAACAAAACAAACTCAGCGTAACCTTTATACTTACTTTGTATAGAGACAGGTCTATGCAGCGATAACCATCAGGGATGCGTAACAGAGCAATCTCAAGTGAATTACAGCCTGTCTTCAAATTGTCCACATCATGTATGAGCCCCCTTGCTATGCCGATACAATTTGTGACGTTTGGAAAAGTCTCATCAGGCACCATAAAAGAGGTATAATCTGTAAGCCTCTGATGAGTGTTTCCTTGGGAAGCTTCCTGCCATTGTCAAAGTTGAAGTAATGCTAAATCAGCTCGCTACTCAGCTACATGGCTAAACAATCTTGGATTTTATTGACAGTAATAATCAATTAATGCCCTAGTTTACGCTTTCACATTTACAGTTCGCACAGTAGTTTCAGAAAAACATTTCCTCACGTCATTGTAGATCATAAATTCATAATCAATAATCAATATACAGCCGCATTTTTGAAGTTGCTGCACTCTGAAGCATTCTAGGCTTTTATTAAATTTAACGACTGGATGACTACTAGAGTTGCTGTTTGATATTGCAATGCAAACAGAACTAGAAAAACCACAAACACACACGTCACTACACCATTACATTTGTAAGGTATATTAACAGTTAGCAAGAGGAACAAAAACTTACCTGATAGTATGATACTGATACTGGAAAAGAAGATGACGTGAAATTCAGTAAAGATGAAACAGGGAAAAGTGGCAAAATGTCTTTACAAAGTATCCTTCTGGAAACTGTGGCCAGTGGCATCTCCAGAGCCTCCTTGAAACTACAAATTCATCTAATTAGATCTAGCATTTGAGAATTTACACTAAATGAATTAGAGGCAATTAATATTCTCAGAAAGGTCAATTTGTCAGATTCTTTGATACGGTAGCACACTGGCTGGAAACTCAAATTTGGCATATTCTTTTGAAATTTGTGAAATTTAGCAAAAAGCCAAACTTGGGATGGCTGCATAATGCATCCGGCAAGACATCATTCTTCACTATTTTCAAAGCTTTCCCAGAACCAAAAGATACAAGATTTTATATTTTGTAGAGATTTACACTGAACTTAGCGAACAAGAAATTATGTAACATGTTATGCTACAAAATCAGAGCAGCTCTAAACATCATATGGATCGTATACGAATAAGACTGAGGTGAGAAGTTTACCAGGATTCCATCTGTTGAAATTCTTTTGCCAATGTTCTTTTCAAGTATTCAGAATCTGAGAAACCACCAAAATAAGCTAATTCCATTGCACGTTGCTTAGTTTCCCTTGCAGTACAAAATAAATTAATATTAGACTTGATATTGACAGATAACCACACTTAGAGATCATTTGAAATTTGAGTGACCAGGATATTCAAAAGCTGCAGCTCTAGAAGAAATTGTAGTAACCCAGGCACAAAACGACATGGAATTATGTTATCACCTTTCTGAACTACCAATGGTAAGATATCCACTTATGAACATATGGCATACAGTAAACAAGACAGCATTTTGTCAATAGCTGCTGTAACTGAATGTTCATTAAACCTGATTACTCATAGCTGTTCACTTTCTTGTAAATCTCTTAGACTCTTACCCATAGCTGTTCACCTCTTCATACACCCATTTCAGCTGAATACCAGCTCAGACATTCATCTAGTGAATTTAAAAGTAGCCCTTACATCAGAAAGTATACCACCCAGTTCGCATGAATGCTAACTTTTTAGTTAACTAATATAACCAAATATCAATCCATAAACTTATGAGAGCTAGTTTTCATATATAGGATTGAGGACAGCTCCTTGGGAATTTATGAACTCTTTTGTAATAATGAACAACTAGTCCTTTTCCAAATTATACATATATTCTGAAAGTTATCTAACTCTAAAAGACGTGCAATACATCAAGAACAGCCATGAAACCATATCATAATCTCCAAGTTTGGGTTAGAGTCAATTTGTCAATTTACTTACAAGTCAACTTCAACGGTGTGATCAAGCTGGGTATCCTGCAGCAATGTACCAACAGGATCTTGGTCGTATAAAAACTTTAGGAAAAGGATGACAAGTTCACTGCCAACGAGGGAAATATCAGATGAGACTGAGGAAGCCCAAAAATTTGCAAGAACAACAAAGAAAAGCCAATTGTCAAACCTACTGAAGGGGAGAAGTTGATCACTTGGTTCAGACATTAGAACCTTCACACATTTCAGAAGCCAGTTGAAAAAATTCGTGAACTGAAACAGAAGTCAAGTATTAGAACTGCAAGGTCAAATAAGTGGTATAGAAGAAAGGATCGCCTGCGTAGCAAAAACATCGAGAAATGGCAAAACACTGCCGATATGCTCCGTATAGAGGTCCTTATATAGCTAGTTTCTTCATACAATGAAGTTCCATGAAACACCGACTAATTGAACTTTATAACTAAAAGAACTGGCTTGTGATGTTAGAATTAACACAATGGGAAGTGTTTGCTAATACAAAATGCTTGTAGTTTCTTGCAGCAAACGTAATTAAAGTTACATTTTAGTTGAAGAATTCAACCTAATTTCAGATATTAACCAACGTCAGTGATACACAAGCAAAAGACTAACAAGGAACACATTTCAATGTGGGTGTTTACATCAACTTACACACAAACAAGTTGAAGTTATTTAACTTATTTTGTTTACTTTGTTTTCAAGATTAAGTGTCACAATCCTGAAGTTTTTGACCCATCAGAGTTTTATGTTTCTTCAGTTTAGGTATCTGTACTACACCAGCATTCATGTATATTTATGCATATTATCAAGGGAGAACATGTTCAGAAATTATACAGCTAAATAGTTTCATTGAAGAAGTACAACAGTTTCATCTTGCATTATTCCATACCTGCTGCACCACAGAAGATAAAATCCTAATAAATCTTTCAATCTGAACAAGCAACATTCCAGCTTTTTCTGTAGCATTATCAATTAAATTCTCTTCCAATCCAATACCAAGAAACCGTGCACGCCACTTGGAAAGTCCTCTTAGTTCTCCCATTCTAAATCCAATAATTTCTGCAGCAGGCTGAGAATCAGAACTTTAGATTTCAACTTTTAAAATAAACCTGTTAATAAAAAACAATCTCCAATTTAAGGTTCATATAAATAGCTGATACTATATAGAGATATTATGATTCATGAGAAATAAGATAACGTAAATTTTTGAATGCTGCAATGCAAGATGATACAAATAGATATCGATTACACCAATACAAAACCACATTAGATGAATAGCACATTTGTGATTTGGGTATAATAGAAAAATCAGAGATCATAACAATATTTGGAGCCAAAACAATCTTTTCTATCATAAACTATTGCTTCCAAGAAATTCCATTTAAAAAAGAGATTTGGCAGTGGTTTGGTGATGTGCTGCTTTTAAGCATAAGACGCACCTGCAGATGATCAAGCACAATTGTCTGGAGCTCCTTGCCAGCCCCAGAAACGGCCTTCGCTACCCGTTTGAGCCCCTAAAGATCAATAAATCAAGTGAATTACATATAATTCACAATCAACTAAATGGGAGGGTATTAATTGTGCCAGACCCACAAATAGGTGACTTAATTATTCAGCACTTCAGAGGTAGAACATACTGCTTCACCAAGGGAGCTAACTAAAAATTGATGAATCGGTGGACTTGTCCTTGCACCACCCAACAGGCTTAGAAACTCTTCTTGAGGACTAGAGTCAAGTCCTGCACTTTTTAAGGCATAAAGATTTGAACAAAAAACTAATATAATACTTATAACCAAATTGCTGTTTTCTTCTTAATAAGTACCATGGTCAACAATCAGGGAGGATAGAGCATTAAACTTTTCATGATACACGTGCATTGCATCTGACCACTGCTTAGACATGATAGCTATTGATTTGCGAATGACTTCCATAAGATGTTCAACATTGGAAGCTTGCTGAGCCACCTGATGAAGTTCATTTTTCCTATCATAGATGGTGAAAAATACAGGAAATATGAACAATTAATAACTGCGGCTGGTAAAACTTGAAATCATGCCGAGTTCCACGAATATGCATTGTGTTAAGGAGATATGTATGTTTTAGTACAAGAACTGCTTGCAGAAATGAAAAACTGAAGCGCCAATGATCAGATTTTGTAAAGACAATGATATATAAGCGCACAATAACACTAAAAAGAGAAACTGCAAGATTGCTATCCAAGTGCAGAAAATAGTGGAGGCAAAGTAGCATATTGATGTATAGCAAGAAATAGGCGTAGATAAGAAAATAAACAACCTGCACAATGAAGAATAACAATATCATCACAAAGGAGTGAGGACTAAAAGACAGCAAACATTTCGTAGCAATATAATACTACAGATTTGCTAGGGCTTGCAGGGAGGCAAACTGGCACCTTGAGCTGCCACGGGTCTTCAGTCAAACCATGCTTTCCCACTACTAGTATTTATGAGTTTTCATAAAAATCTCATCTGAAAGCACATAGTTTCTTGAAATGTAAATTGATTGAGATTACTTTAAGATTCTATGTTTAATTTGAATATAAAGAGAACGCATCCATGATATTAACCTATATTTGAACAAATTACAATTACCTTTTCTGAAACATTGTGCTATCTAGGACTAAGCAATGGAACCCATCTAAATGGCATCCAGATAATTGATCACTTGATCCCGGCCCAGTTCCAGTGAGTACGCCAGAGCACAACACTGTGATATGACAGAGATCACTGGACAATGCCATCTGAAGAGAAACAACTAGGAAAAGTTAGATTCCTCGGAAGGATTAATTTAATCATGAAGGAATTCACTGTCAGAACAAATCATGGGTTCTTATGCTTTCAAGAAGATTTAAAAATTACCAAGGAAAGAAGATAGACACACAAAAAAAAGCAGTGATAAGAATTCTACAACAGCATATAATGTTAAACTAGTTCATATTCTTCAGTTGACATTTAGATGTTCTCCACTAACCCAAAGTCCACTTTAACAACAAAAACTGATTGGATTATCTTGTAATCAGCCATCAGAAATCACTGGGAGTGCCAATTTTTCCCAAGGACTGGGAGCATTAAATAATCCATCATTTGCAAACCACTGTCAATGTTTCTATGTTCTCTTCTTAGTATTTTCACCGAATTGGAGTTCCCGTAATGCCAATTCACAAAAGTGTCATGCCGTTTCAAAATTTGTTATCTCGGGCTCCTAAGTAAGTGCCCAATCTTATCTATTTGAATGAAAAACCACGGTCCAAATTGTAGTCATTATTGTGGGTCAGGGACGCTGCATTAACCACATTCTGCATTCCATCTTATTGGAAACTATTGTGGAATAAACAGTCATATTAGAAATAGAGCCAATAAGCTTAACTCAGACATTATAAAATAGACAATCCCATATATCTGGGTTATTATGAGAATGAAGCAGATAAAGACCTACTTAGCAACATTAGGGGGAGTGTATAAAGGGCATATCAAAAAATGAACCCAAAAGAAACAGGGAGCTAGAAGTACGCTTGCATTTTTTTTATATTATTCCCATAACTAAAATTGTTGTAACTGCATTAATGTACTTCTGTTTGTGTAAATAGCTAAACATAGCATGTCATAATTGGACAGTTCAGTAGACTGCAAAATATCAATGCCAAATGTACTCACTAGAATAGCGCATTTACCTTAGAAATAGAAGCATCCATGAGCTGAAAGGAGCCATGGTTTCCCACTAGAGGACTGTGGAAAGCAATATCACGTATGTTCTGGAACATCCATGCATTATCAAAGCCACATGAGAAATAGCATCAGGATATGTTACGGATAAACTGACAACAAACATCCAAATAGCAAAGATGGACTTACAACTTTTCCTATTGGGAATATGCCGAAAATATTAAAATAAATATATCCTTCTTTGTCCCCACTGCATAGGATGTCAAACTGTTGACGTGACGAATCAAATAGTTCCCGAAAAGAATCATCACTTTCATCTGTGAAACCGCTACTATCTCCAGGAACAAGTCCAGAGGTCCTCGGAACTCTTGGAGCAGGTGGGAAAAAACGAGGAGTCCTATCTTCATATGTTGAACTTCCATTGTTAACATCCTAAATGCAAAGGATGAAGATTATCAGTTTATTAAGGATATAAATGACATGAAATCTTAAATTCTAAAGGATGGGCAAGTAATGGAACACAAGAATACAAAAACAAGATTCTTGAATAAACTAAACCTAATGTTATTTAACCTGTGAGACATTAAGATCTTTATAATGCTGAATTAATCAGTGACTACAGAAGCAAAACAGAAGTTGTAGCACATAGGATATGCAAATGGAGATAGATAGAAGAGCCTCTTTAGCTGTGAGGATGAAAATGCATCTTGAAGAGTCTGACTGAGCTACTCAAGGATCATTTTTTACAGTACCAAAGTATAATTTGCCATCAAATAAGACCCATCCCATTGACATGTATACAAAATGTACATAAGTAATTAACGATAATTAACAATAACATATAAAAATGTGCACGAATAATAGATTGCGGGTGGGGAGAGGAGAGAGAGAGAGAGACAGGGACTTAAAAGGCAAAATATGGACTTTAACTGTCTATAGTGTCTTATTCAGAAGTCTATCAAAACTAAATGAATTTGTGCCTATTCTGTTGGAATTCAATTTATGACAGGAACCTATTATTTGAAACCATGAATCAAGTACGAGTAACATTGTAAATGTACATTGGCAACTATATGGATTTCATTCAGAAACTGAGAGCATTTGAATTTGCCAAAACACAAATTAATCTCATATGGTACACTTTCACATGATATTCTACACCCCCATATTATATGGATATATGCACTTTAATAATCTCATACAGCAAAAATAAAAGAACACATACCAGTGTCTTTTTTCTGTCTTCCACCCAGTTGAGGCAGACAACAGAAGCAGAATGGAACTTCATACTTCTTAGCAGCTTTCCGTTCTGCTCTCAGAAAACACACCAAGCCTGCTAGGATCAACTCTCAAACTAATTACAAAAATCATCACATAGAAATGTTTAAACCAACTCACTTCCACATCATGCAGCGACATCGTCCCGTCTTCAAGGCCCACTGCAATTGCTTTACCATCCGGGCGCCAACATATGGATGTTATACATTTCCCTGGACAGAATGTCGAAAATTAGCACCAAAGAATCATCAAAACGATAGCACATTGCTATCAGAACTCAAGGTTGGAAGGTAGGAAACAACAAAACAATGTGAACAAAAAAGTTAAATCAATATTTTATCACTACAAAAACCAAAAGTGTTGGCGTAAAAGTAATGGTTACCAGGGGAAGTCGTCCACAGGCGCTGCCAATTGAAGCGATGGAGAAGAAGCTTGGAGTCCTCGGTCACCATTGCTAGTAAATCCTTCTCCGGGTTCCATTCAGCAATCTTAATCTGCAGAAGTAAACCGGCACCAATTACGCCAAAAACAAGCAAACACTATACCTTGTTCTCCAGTTGAGAGAAAGGGACCTGGGAGGCGATAGGTTTGTCGAATTGAAGCTGAAATGGAAGTAGTCTCTGAGATTCGTCGGTTTCCATGGGATTGATTGGAGGGGAAGAATTAGAGAGTTTTGGCAGTGTGAGGGAAAGAGTTGAGAGGCGGGATGATTATTCAACTCGGTAAACTAGCGAGTTCAAACTCAAAACATTGAAACCCAAAACGGGTCAAATAGTATATATGGCGGCCCGGTCTAGCTCTAGCTAGAAAGCCTAACCCGATCCAACTAATCTTTTCCTTAAAAATTTGGTTAGGGTTAGGCCATATCCAAACCAGATATTGACGAGGACATAGTCCAACCCATGTGCTGGTTTGTATATTTCTCCCTATGTCATTATCATTTAGGAGAAAGTTAAAAAGAGAGTATGACCCACAAAAATTCTCGCCTAAATAAATAATGGGACATTGGTTGAAATTATTAAATGGAACATTTTGAATGAAGCAGAGCTAGCTACTATTTGGGAACACCTTTTACTATTAATTACTTTGTCTATTTTTTCGTTATTTCTCAATATATATTACAATGAGTTTACCATTTTAATAGTAGGAGAACAGATATATCAAATAATACAAATGGATTTAGATATATCACAACAATGTAGTGCCACCATGTCTCACATATATAGATCTTGGGTATTACAATAATTTTATCTCTTAACTCTATTTTTAGATTAGGAATCACAATCACATCGTCCTCTGTCTTACCGACATGCAACTGCGTCTTCTTTCCACCTGTAAACGAGACAAGGTCCTCAGTTGCAACTTCGAGCTTGTTTGATCGATCTATTATATCATCCATAAATTTTATCTTACCCGGCCGTCTTCTTCTTGCCAACATTAGCCAATCCTCTTTCTTATGCTTTTATTTTTTCATTTGCAATTGCAGTCTCAGAAGAGGCGACTTCTTTTGCATCTACGCCTTTCAAAGAAGTCAACGACATTCTCATTACTGCCTTAAACAATCACATGTAATGAAAGCTTTTCTGTAAAGAGAGACTAGCTAGTCAGGTCATATCTGCAGACGGGATAAAGCAATGCAAATGAAAAAGATATTGCATACCTCGTAGAGACGAAGCTTGTTAGCAACAAGTCACTTTTTGGGATAAAATTATCAAGACTATTTTCATCACCTTTTATATTCAGCTTCTTCCACAGACGGAGCCTATAGAAAAATAGCAACACCCATTTTTAACACACAAAGTAATATGAAAGAAAATGTCAAAGGTGTAACAAACGATGGCAGAAGGTAATCCGTAACGGAAGTCCCAAGTATATATATGATAATAATTTTTATTATTTAATAAATTAAAGGCTACAAAGAAGAAAAAAAAAAAGAGGGTCATGTATAAAATCACCAACAATTCATGATAAATTAGTTTTCATTGGAATGAAAATGAAAATTAAGAAATATTAAATTATTTTTTATAAACAAAGAGAGGGAAAAGGTAAAAAATGAAATGAATTTTTTTTTTTTTCCTTCATAATTTTATAATGAAAGATTACGCAACCTTAATATAATTCATTTCTCTATTGTTTGTTGGTATACGATCAAAGTTTCGCGATATTAAGCAAAAACACACACACACACACACACACACACACATATATATATATATATATATATATTTCTTCTTCTTCTTCTTTTTGAGAAGAAACATATTAATTATATCTCTTCAGTATTCATTTTTCACCCACTCTTCCTCATCATCATCATCAGATAATTCCTTCTACATTTACGAGCATTTATTCCATAAAATTAATCGAATCGACACAATCGTGCCGCCACGCAGATTCTGACCCTTTCTTTACAGATTCCGACATTATACAAAATTAATAGTGGTAGCCGCTACAATATCCGTCGTTTTGAAAATTTGAAAGTCGACATGCGTTGTAGCTTTAGCACACCATGCACCTAGGATCCCTCTTCTAACTCCACACCACATAGGATCCCTCTTTTAAGTTTTAACTGAAAAAGAAAACTTTTAGTGATGAGCTAACCGACAGCCGACATAGACGACCGACCACCGCCGTCAGACCCACCCGTGCGACCTCTCTTAAACCGACACGTGTCCCCTAACGGCTACTATCTAATATTTTATTTGCTAAAAACGTGCATGGGTCAGTTAATAAGTATATAGTTGAGATGCTATTCTATGTTGTCTTTTTCATTTTCCCACACAGATAAGTAACCAAGATTTCTAGCTTCTTCTTGATTCAGAGAGACTATCTCAGACTTTTTGTTTGTTCAAAACCAAGCTTTAACGTGAAAAATAGGGAATGACATTCGTAGAGAAATGTGGGGCCGGGGTAGATACCGACTACGGGATGCGGCTGGTGAGGACGACGTCGTTTGGAAGAAAAAGAGTTGCTTTCTCGAATATTTGTATAGATTTTGGTGATGACGAAACTCTCACAGCGCTTCGAAAGAGGCGCTGTTTCCGAGATCTCTCATCGCGAGCAACAGGGAAATCTGCGCTCGAGGATTTCCCTCAGGAGATTTTGGTGAGTTATATATTACAACATTTTTTTTATATGATCAATGGAGTTAATTTATTTTAGATATTAATTACTACATGTATATGCTTTTACGAGTATACAAAGTGATGATTTCACAATGCAGATCAGAATACTATGCAGGGTCGAACATGCAGATTTGAGAAGCTTGCTTTTAGTATCCAAAACAATGAGAGATGCGGTAAGTAATCAGCCTTTTAATTTGTTTGTAATGCTTGTTTTTTTCCTTTTCGTTTACGACCTTTAAATTATTTTGGAGTGATTAAATTGGTCTTTATTAAACTGAAACAGACAGTAGTCGCAAAGCAAACACATTTTGCTTACAGCACACCAAGGAAAACCATCAACTTCGAAGATTACGAGGTTGAAACTCCAGAAGCTCCGAAGCAGAGGTCGAGGGCCCCACCGCATCGGAGATTGACCTTGAAGAAACTGGTGGGAATTTCAGTTAGTCTGTTTGCTTCTGATCATAGTGAAGAAGTTCGGCCAATATTGATGGAGATGAAAGCAAATAAATTAATCTATTAGTAAATGCTTTGTAGTTGTACAGAGGTTTTCGTAAAATTATAAGCTTTGATTAATTAGGTCATCTGATATGCTTATCAGATTGTAGTTTCTTAATTATATACGTTTTGGAAATTATTTTTATTTCCAAACTCAGTTTTCTTCAACTCTCTAGCTATGTTGAAGATGTAGTTGCATGGTTTTTTTTTACATGTTTCTGTCCCATGCCTTCACATTTTTAAGTGGATATTTTTTTCAAATGTTTGATTGAATGGATACTTTTTTAGTGTTTTTGTCATGTTTGGAAAGTCGTTAATGCCCCCACATATAAATAAATTATAGTGCTCCTTATTACAGTGACACTAGGTTATAACCCATCGAAATTCGACGGGAATTATTTTATGCAATGATTTGTAAATATTTTTATTAAAAAGTTAGTTTTACTCAAATTCGTATAATAGTAGTAATTGTTAATTGTCAAAATTCATTAGTTTTTTGTCTTGCCGGAAAGTTACACGATTGTCTCACCTTATTGGAGCGTTGCATGGTTGTCTCGTCAAAATATTACCCAATAGTCCCGTCTTGTCTTCTCTCCTCTCCTCTCCTCTCGTCCTTATTGTCTCCAATGCAAGGTAGTCTCATCTCACCTTGTTGGAAGCGTTGTGTGGTTGCGTCGTTCGAATTTTACACGGTAGTCTCGTCTCATCTATATTCAATTTGGTTGCCGCCAATGTGCGATAGTATCGTCTCGCCTC
>JAYJMF010000073.1:2122604-2140249 GCA_036873715.1 Salvia sclarea
TTTGGTACAATATCAATATTTTGTGTCTTTTAATAATAAAAAGTTGTGAATATTTTTGGAACAAACTAAATAATTTTTACAATTTAATTCAATATTTTTTTAAATTCTTTTTTGCTTTAATAGTCATCTTTTGCCATGTGGCATCCTACTCAACTGTTTATAAATAAAAAATGGTCATAAGGATATATTTGGTACAATATCAATTAGTTTAGGTCTTTTGTTGATATTATTGAAAGTTCAGTATATTTTTGGTACAAATTACATAGTTTAGGTTTAATGTGATATTTGCCCTAAAATATCCAATAGCCACATTTAATCATAATTAAGCTAGTAACCACAAAGATCTTCCTTACATTATTTTTTCATTTAGGAAAAGATCTTCCACAAGCCTGCAAGATGGAATTCCAGATCATTACATCACTAAAAATAAAAGCAAAATGAGCTAAGCCATGAGCCGCTTTATTAACTTCTCGGCGAGCATGGGAAACTTAAGAACAACATGCTCCTTAGCATGCGTAAAAGGCTTCTAGGAGATGACAAAGAACCAGCCGTTGCGGCAGTGGCGGCGCGCGCAGCCACACAAGCTGGTAGGAGTTCTCGTCGACCCACCGCGTCCACGGCCGCCAGCCGCCCCCAATCCTTCACCAGAGGGACACCCACCTCCAACTGCGCTCATCCTGCGCCTCTCTGACCGATATTAGGAGGGGAATAATGGTGGAGGAGTCCATTTCTTGGGATGGTTTATTGTATTTGTACTTATGGAAATTCTTTTGTATGTATTGAACGTGGAATCTAATTAAGTTGATGATTTCGTTGATGTTACTTATACTTTTGAATTCTGGATCGAGTTTTCCCTTACTGCATAATCAAGGGTCAACTTAACTAAAAAATTCAGAGAAATTCGCAAATCAAGTGTAATATATATAGAGTCGAACCTCGTCAAAACCTCTTGAAATGAACCAATGCATGGGAAAACTCTCGAATAATAGGTGCTTGTAAACTGTATCTTTATTTAAGGGGCGTTCAATATTATTAAAAGAATGTAACTCAATTTTCCTACAATGCAGTTAATTAGTTTTACTGAATAAATCGAAATGCAGTAATATACTATAATTTATAAACTTATAGAAGTTCAATTCAATTCGTACAATCGAGAATACTATTGTTTATTTGTAGAACTTGTTCACCGCGCGATATACTGATTCTGGAATGCATGCATAACAACTTCATTGATAACTATGTGATCGATGATGCTGTCTATACATTAATAATTGTTTTTCATATAGCTAGTAGCTAAGTTCGTAACATTTCTATATATTTGAAATCCTCCTATGTGTTTCTGTGACCTTATTATGCAATTATTATATTTTTTTTTATATATATAAGACAATTAGTAAAAGAAAAAGTTAGATAAAAATAAAAATTATCATGGCCGACGATGTAATACTTTATGCCTAGCTAGTGGGGTCTATTTATATTGATGGTACGTATGTGGCCAAAACGATTCTCGTGAATGATGGTGATATTACATTTATGTAATTTTTCTAAATACTCACTTTTTTATCTTCTTTATAGTGGATGTTATATACTCTTCAAAAGCGCACTCGACAGAAATTCAAGATGTATCAGTTAAATTGTGAGGTTATCAAGATTTAGAATGTTCTTCTCCTCCCAAATCAAGTTAAAAACATCCATCTCTTTTGGGTTTTGAAGCACTTTTTGTTTTGTTTTTTACCGTCTTGTAACAAATGTAGATATTCCATCTCCACATTCCCATTGGGTGCCTAGCTAAAGTTCATCAATATAATATATAGAATTCCACAAATCTATTATCATGTGAATCTTGATTAATTTGCCGCAGACAACTAATTCTATATTCCTCAACTGTATATATAAAGGTCATGTGAAGTTGTGAACACATGCACGTCACTATATCCTGATGTTGATAACTTAAAAACTACCAATACTAATTGTGAGAAATGATATTATTTGGTTAATTGTAGCTAATGAATCAAATTCTTGGGCGCTCTAATATAATTAAAATTCATATATATTACCAACTATATTGCACTTGATCGTCTACAGAACATGAAATCAAACACAAACATACATAATATGTTATGATTTGAGATTAATTAGTAGGAACTGTTGAAGCCACTGATTTCCTATCCCACATTCCCGAGTCTATATATAAACCTGGAGTAGTCAGGCTTTTAAGGGGGTGGGGGCCCAATTCTAATAGGGACGTTGGCCGATGTAGTTCCCGGGCGGATGGTAGCTGCAGATGACAAAGAGCCATCCGTTGCGGCACTGGCGGCGCGCGCAGCCGAGCTGGGTGGTGTCGGCCCACACGACCTGCGTGTAGTGGAGGCACTCGCCTCCGACGCAGGCGTTGGAGGCGTGGTCGTAGCACGACTTCTCGCTGACCCACATCCCCACGGCGTCGACCCCGGACAGGCGGCCCCACCCCTCCGCCAGGTTCTCACCGTACGGCCCCATCGAGTGCTCCATCTCGCAGTCCCCGTACCGCTTGTACGCGTAGCGGAGGGCGTAGTCCGCCACCGTCGCGTTCCACGTCAGCGGCCGCACGCCTACCTCCGCCCGCGCGCGGTTGTGGGCGTCCAGGAAGTCCTGCCCCGAGTCCACTGCGCCGGCGGCGACAAGGAACAAGGCCAGGGAGAATGTCAGGAGGGAAATATTAATGGTGGAGGAAGGCATTTTCTTTGTGTTTCTGTGTTGCTGCTTTGTGCATCTACTTATACAGATCAAAAGTAATGAGCCACACTAAAGTCCACTCCCACTATGTATCACTATTAATTTTTACTATTTTAACAAAAATATATAGTATAATTTTATAATAATTGAGGAATATAATATGCTATATACTTTATGTGAACATCTTATATGAGCACAAATCACATTTCAGCTCCATTAACATTATTTTTTGTGCTTTTTCTTTTAATTTCTAATACCTAATAAAATATTATTGACATCATAAATATTTTACAAATTCATAAAAATCAAGGCTCATTTTCATTTTTTTCTATACAAGTCGAGCTTTTATTTACATAAATGAAAAAATCACGAATTGAGCTTTGATTTCTATTTAATTTGTAAAATTAATGATATCAACAGTGTTTTATTAGGTATTACGGATCAAAAAATATAAAAATATATATAAAAAAAAAAACCATAATATGACTTAAATATGATTGATGCTCATATAAGGTGTATAGCACATCATTCCTCGTCGTAATCAATCCAAATTAAAATATAAATTAGATATTATCTAATATGGATTATGAAAGAAAATATTATTTACGATAATGTATCATCATTACAAAAAATGTAATTGCGAATCGAGAGTCTAATTTGCATGATTGGAGGACTTTATAATCTCGGATTCGGACCTCGAGCAAAATTTCAACCGTCTCGAATTGAAAAGGTCAAGATAATTATAGTTTACATCGATATAGACAAGATGAATGAACGTGATATCAATTAGGGGCACCTTAAAAATATTTGCGTTCCATTTTTCCATTTCGTGTATGAATAATAAAATAAAGCGAATTAGTTGAGTTATGCATTAATATGGAATTAAAATGATGTCGTATCTAGCGTATAGTGCTACATGGGGTCTACTAATCATGATGTTGATTGGTATACTATATATGTAGTGAAAACTTAATGTGTCTCGTGAATGATTTACGTCTTATCCAAATTAACACGTATACAATACACTTGGTTGCTTGCCACCATAACATACCAAAAATCCCACGAGTAATATTCTCATAATTACAACTACCTTTACCCAAAATAAAATCACAAACTCATCTAGAAGCCACCTTAAAAATCTTAGTAGTCCCCAAACTTCATATAATTATCTTTCTAACATTGTACAATTCGATAAATTAATATTCTATTAATTAATAAACTTTTTAAAATATATTTTTTGTCGGTTCCAACTCGGGGATAGGATGATAAATTAATAAACTCGCTAAAATTATAAGATAATACATTTTTGATAGTTTCAGTAGAGCCCAAACCAAATATAAATTAATAATTCCTTATAAAGTACATATTACATTAATAATTTATAAAGATTTCTTGAAAAATGTCTCAATTGTCTTTTGTTTTTTCTTAAAATCAATTTCACTTTGAATCTTATCTCTAATTTTCTTTACCATTGTAAGAACTTTCGGTGTTGTTTTCTCCTTGTTGTGCTTGCATAATGCTCTTCGAATCTCGTCGGTCATTGTTGTTTTTTTTCACACCTTTAAGATGGAAAGTCATGTTGTGTGTATGATTTGTTTGTGTATAATACTTTGATCTTGTGTTTATATAGAAAATATTTTTTTAATATACATAAAATTGATACATTGAACACAATAAGTTGGGAGATTGAAAGGTTATTTGAAATATAATTGGACCTTTGATTTCATATGTACATGCATTGCACAATAATTAAGTGGAAATTTAAAAATTATTTGAAAATTAAGTATTTCACTATAAATTAATAATTATTAATTTATAAATTAATTAATAACTCTCTTAATTAATAAATTTTGATAGTCCCAAGAGTATTAATTTATCGAATTTATACTTATATTAATGGCACTTTTAACTATTAATTCGAGCTTCAACGATTTCATAGCTATTGAAATAAACAAACTATCTTTATCTCGCGAAGAAAAAGCTCTCTCGTAATAATATTTATAAAATCAACTATTGAAATAAATGAACCATCTTTGACTCTTCACTCCAACAAAAAATTAATTGGGCACAACAGAAACACAGTTGATTTTGTTTCATAAAAATTGAAACAAAGCATTTAAATGAAGTGGGGGAGGGGCCTCTTAGTGCCTTAGTTGGTGGTGACACAATAATACTCACACGTGAATATTCAACCGATTACTATACAATCTTTCATTTCTCGATTTCATTTCTCATAAGATTTTTTCAAAAAAATAAAAATCGTGCAACATATGTACACTTAGTTTATTACTCCATTTATAATAAATGCAATTTTTTGAGGAAAATAAATTTCATTCAAACCGAAACGTCATCTGATACAATATCTCGTAACAAATGATCAGGGTAACTATCGACCCAAACCATCTCTGTCTCATAATTCGTTAAACTTTTGAGTTAGAGTATCTGCAGTGGCGGAAGCAGAAAAAAATGTTAGTAGGGGCTCCATTGTTTCTATTCAAAAAATATTTTTTCACCAATTAAACAATATGTTCACTTTGGGAACTTGAAGAACCACTACTACACGTATTTTGAAAAACAAAATCAACTTCTAGATAAGCAAAAAAAGTCTTAGTTAATAATACTCGTAAGTTAACTACATTCATAAATTTTGAGTTATAGCTTAAACTAAAAATACTAATCCCTCCAAGTTATTAAGGATGACATTTTCTTAATCTCCATGCCCAAAATAGTGTGCCATGTTTAATGAACCGGAGGGAGTATAATTTTCAATTTCTTTCATCTTTTTCTACAATTTCAGTCCCTCCGTATCCTCCAATCCTCACATTTCGATCTTCGACTGTGTCGATTTAGCAGGGACTATAGATAAATTTCAACAATTTTATCATATTTGACAGTGGAAAAATATAAAAATAAAAATGTTGGTAGGAGGTCAAGCCCCTCCACCCTTAGTATAGATTGTTGGTAACTAAATATATCCAACAACGAGTGAAATAGTTGTTGGTTCATAAAAATATAAAAGCCAAAATTTAAGAATATACTATACCAAAGTCATTCATGTTCAATTCAAATGAAAAACCTATAGCTAGTATTTTGCATCCAAAACTATTCACATGCAGATGCAGACTACTATTTTCCAGATTTTTCAAAAAACTCAAAGATATTCACATCCACACATTCTCAAACTCTCTTTGCATATATACACACACATAATTTCACACATACGTATATATATATATATATCTCAAGCCAAAACAAAGTGCATAAAAACAAACTTGCAGAGCCTCTCTCCTTCACAATTTGTGGTCGAAATCTCTCTCTCTCTCTCTCTCTCTCTCTCTCTCTCAGTAAACAGAAAAAGGAATTACACAGAAGCAGCAGCAGCTAAGGAATAAGGCCAGTACATAAATGCACTAAGCTTTATGCACTCAAACAGAGCTTCCATTATTTTCCAGATTTAATTCTCAAAAAAACAAAAAAACAAAAAAAAAGTTGATAAAATTGAAAAAAAAGAGCTTCGAATCACTATTAATGCTGGCCGTGGCGCCATTGACGAGGAGCGTGAAGCATGAGCGGGAAAGCGAGATGCTGCAGCACGGATTCTCGATCGATGAGAGGGAATTCGGCGAGAATCTGCTCGACAGCATCGATTTCGACGACATTCTCGTCGGAATCGGCGACGGCGACGTGCTTCCCGATCTGGAAATGGAAATCGATCACGATTTCTTCGTCGAATTCTCCGGCGACTCCGAATCCGAGACGAAATTCGAGAGCGACAATCGCAATTCGCCGGAGACCGCCGCGGATTCGGTCTCCGACGCCGATTTGGACTCGCCCGACCCGGTTCCGCGACCCGAGCCAAAACCGGAGGCGGATTTGAGTAAGAAACCGCCGCCGCGGCGCAAAACTCCGCCGGGGAAGAAGAAAGCGAAGGTAATTAATGAAGCATTTGCGGAGATTCTGAAATTTTCTGATTCTAGGTTGCTGAATTTGGGGGAATTCTGTTGCATTAAGTGTTTCATTTATTGAGAGCTCTTATCCAGCTAGAATTCTCTCTCTGATTCGATTTCGAATTGATTTGATTTGTCTGTGTAGGTGGATTGGACGCCGGAATTGCACCGGAGATTCGTGCAGGCGGTGGAGCAGCTGGGGATTGACAAGGCGGTGCCGTCGAGAATTCTGGAGATTATGGGAAACGATTGCCTCACGCGCCATAACATTGCCAGCCATCTTCAAGTATGATTCTGTTTTTTTTTTTGTTTTTTTTTTCTCTCTATTATTTTTTTAATATTTTCAGTTATCCGTAATCGAAATATATAGTCTTAATTAATTATTACGTTCAAACTTACGACTAATGGCGGACTTACGACCAAGAAAAAAAAAAGTCTATAGATTATAAGATTTTTCTAAGTTATCCAAAATTATCTCGTAAATCGCTATGCAAAAGTCTCCATGAATAAATAAATTCGACGAAAATTGCCTTCTCGAAATTTCGAAAATGCAACGTCTATAACTATAACGACATTATTCTCACTTTTGTATTGTTTTTGTTTCTATCTATAACAATTGTAATTTACTAGTAACTAGTTATATGTATGTATTTATTATAGTTATTAATAAGGTTATAATGATAAAATTCTTCATTTTCTTAGCATGTGTAATATTATAGATTTATAGGGGCTGCATATCGAGAGCGGATCCTCTGTGCCACAATTTTCGTGTGCCACCGTGTGCCATTACGAATTTAATATTTTTTAATAGTATTTATTATAAAATAAAATTTTATTATGTCATAATATAATATGATAATATTTATAAAAAAAATTAGAATTTTTAAAGATTATATACCATATTTTTGAAATAACCATCCACTTTTTAATCAAAATATTCCAAAACTATAGTATATAATTTTTAAAAATTCTAATTTTTTCCATAAATGTTAATCATGTTGTATTATGACATAATAAAATTTTATTTTATAATAAATATTATTAAAAAATATTAAAATTCGTCGTGGCACACGGTGGCACATGAAAATTGTGGCACAGAGGATCCCATCCGATGCATATCGGATCCTTTATCCCACTTTTGGTATCTCGTTCCATATTTTATTTTCATTTTATTTTATAGTTTTTAGTAATTTTTCTTCAATTTTAATTTCTTAGGTTCTAGTATAATTTAACTTGTTTATTAGGGTTCGCCAATCTTTATTAGGTTTATTATATGATAAAAAAAAATTATTTATAATAAATATTATTAAAACAAATAGAATGAATAGTGAAATACCGTGAGATACAAAAAAAATAGTGAGACAAAGAACAATATAAAAGAACGGAATAAGTATATATTTCTATTTATATAGTACATTCTAAGTTGTTTTGCCCTCTTCTACCTAGAAACCTAGCTAGCTATCTCAATCGTTTTTTTTTTCCAAATTAATTTTTTCTTCATATATGTCTTTTTCATATCAAAATGTTTCCCTAATAATAGAATGCTACAATTATGTGGTGAACCACACACACTACTCTAAAACCAGCATAAGAACTGTGGGCACTTTCTCCATCGATGTGTTTTCCAATTTCTGTGGGCGGGTTTATTATCGACAAAATGGTAATGCCACCTTATCATATGTTCAATGTAACAAATTTAATTAGACTAGTCTTTATTGAAATTATAGTGAAGTTGAAAACAAGGCACATTAAAGTTTCTGGTAGCCCATCGTTTCCCTTTTTCTTGGTTGATTTGTCTCAATGTGTAAAAGCTATTTGCTGTAGGATAATAACTTTTTCAAAATGCTACTAATAATTGTTGAGATGAGATGGGATATCATACCACACTCTTAGATTCGATAACTAGATTTCGTAATGATTATTTTGTGAACCCCATTGTGGGAATTATTGCATCCCATGCTATAAATAATAATCTATGATCAAATTATTTGGTAAATTTTGTACGGAACTTTTTTGCTTTGGAAATAATTTTTTGTAAATAATAAGATTGTTTGTATTTGAGAAGGAAGAAGTGAGATAGTGACTCTAAATTAATACGACTTCTGATATATTTCCATTATTTGCCCTTCTCGATTTCACTTATTTTTAATTAATTTCTTTTGGAAATAACTATTTAGGAAGTTGTGTTTAAAGTGGTAAGACCCACTGATTTAATTTCACGTTTCTCAAAGCAAATAAGACAAGCAAAATGGAATTGGTGTCAAGTCAAAAGAGAAGGAGGCATTATTTATCATAAAAAAAATAAAACCATATAGAATAGTATATCGATATTGACATTTTTATATATTAATTTGAGAATTAACTGAAACTAAAAACATTAACAATCGTAATCAATTAGAAATAACCGATGCTAATAATCAATATCGAACTAATAAAAATGGAAATGTAAAAGCTAAATATTCCCTTGTACATAATCAAATATCTTAATTGACAATAGTAACACTAGTCTAAAACAAGATAACATGAAAATGATAATGAAAAAATAAATAAATATTCTTACAACTAATTAAATTAAATTGAAATATTTTGCAGAAATATCGGTCTCACCGGAAACACGTGCAAGCGCGGGAGGCCGAGGCGGCGAACTGGGGCCGCCGCCGGCATATCTACGGAACTCCGGCGGCGGCGGCGGAGCCAAATCCATGGATCGCACCCACCATGGGCTTCCCTCCGGCGGCCCCGCCGGTGCCTCATTTTAGACCCTTACACGTATGGGGTCACCCATCTGTCGACCAATCATTGATGTACACGTGGCCTAAACACTTACCTCCGTCTCCGCCGCCACCGCCGCCGCAGGCTTGGCTGCAGCCGCCGCCGCCGCCACTAGCCTACCCTTCCTTTTGGCATCCTCATCACCAATATGTAATTAATTAAGCCTTTCATATATTAATAATTTCCACAATATTATCTCCCAACTAATACATGTATGTATTTCTGTATCTATAGGCTCCGCCGCCGCCGCCGGGAGCACTATATTTTCCGCCGCCGCAGTTCCGGCCGACGGTGAGAACAAAACTTTATCTACTTCAATTTTTGATATTTTTGGTTCCATGCAATGTTTTTCCTTTCATGTCATATTTATTAGAAAAAATAAAATAAAAATTGTTGCTATGCAGAGATTTCCATCGCCGCCGCCGGCTGCCGGAGTACCGGCCGCGCAAACGGTGCCACAACTACCTTCCGATGTTCATCCGGTGAGCTTTCCCTTTTCGTCTAATTATCCAAACACTTTGATAACCGATAAACTTTTGAAATATTTTATAAGCTCTCTAAAATAAGCTTCGCTGCATAGGTCAAAACTACTTATTCCAACAACCAATTTTTCTAACTTTGAGCACATGATAAGTAACCCTGATTTAAAAAGAAATTGGGACCTTTGACTTCAGACATTAACCATGTTATCACTAGGCCAGCATACGCACACAAACAAATTGTATTTCTAATACATATATATGTCGATCGTGGATCATTACAGTCGAAAGAGAGCATAGATGCCGCCATCGGAGATGTACTAAAGAAGCCGTGGCTGCCGCTGCCGCTCGGCCTAAAGCCGCCGTCGATGGATGGGGTGATGGTCGAGCTGCGGCGCCAAGGTGTATCAAAAATTCCTCCAATTACATAGCTCTTCATAGTCAACTTGCTTCCATCTCCTCTTCCCAATAAGTACAATAAATTTGTAAGTTACCCTAATTTTTATTTGAAATTGTTTTCATATGAAAGACATTTATTTTGATTCTAACAGAAATCCTAATGGTGTTCGCAGGATGCTACGAGGAAGATTGGCCGGGTTAATTTGATGCATAATAGGGGTTTGGAGTGAAAATCGAGCACCCGGAGAATGTCATGTCCGCAAGAATGAAGACGTGTCAATGTTAGCTCGTATAAGTTACTTACACGGGGAGACTATGTTAATTTTTAATATGACAATTCTTCTATTGGCCGTGATAAAGTGCACTTGCTTCAAAGCGACTAGCACGTGTACTTGGTCACTATTGCTAGAAGAATTGAATTAATTAATTAAATTAAAAAAATTGGGATAGACTCTCCGTGTAATGAAATACGAGCTAACTCAGACACGTCTGCGTTCTTACGGACACGAAGATCTCGGGCTGCTCCGATTCGCTGCATAATTTTCTATGGAGAGAAAAAAAAAAGTGTATGCGACTTGTGTCTTCATTTAATCTGTTGTATGGTTTCACCCCATCATTTATGTATAAAGGAATAATTTCACAAATAATTTGTGACTTTTGCTGAGTGTTCTCAATTTATTCATTTACTCGTGTTGGTATTTGAAATAATGAAATGTACATTGCTTAAAAAAATGAGATATGAATTAAACTGTTGCAATTCGACAATTTAAACGAATTATCCGAATTATGAGACTGCCACATTTTCTCTATATATGATTATATCTGGAAATCCATATCTAATTTACGTACTACTTAACAGGCTTAGGCCCATTATCTAAAAAATACTCCAATATTTAGGACCACAAAAGAAAATTAATATACAGAGCCCAATTTAAAGCTATGTGTGTTATTTTGAAACCCATTGCTCAAAGCCTAGGTGCCTATAAATTGGATTGCGTAATGTAATGTTAATTAAAATATAAAAGCAACCCTAAATGATTCTTATATTAAGCCTTTTCTCTTTTTCTTTTTTCACTCAAAATATACTTTCTTTACTTTATTGAACCCATACTTGTACTTCACTGAGCCCAAGAACTTATTAATGATAAATTACTGATTAATTTAAAAGTTGGGTCCTTCTACAAACAAGTTCACAATTTCTTAGACATCATTTTTATAAGTTTCAATAATGAAAATACCTTTTGATCCGTTAAAATATCAACACTGCTAATTTTTCCACTGCAAAATCGTCATTTCAAAATAGTGAAACAATGTCGTCTTAGGTATAAAAATGGAAAAAAGTTGGTTAAAATACCAAAAATAAGTATGTGGATCTCATGTGGGCCACACCACCTTACACTCATCAATTTTATTTTCTTAATCTATGTGCCCAAAAGCAATGGGACGTTATGAATGGGACGGAGGGAGTATATGTTACTCCCTCTGTCCCGCCGAAGATGATACGTATTCCTTTTCGAACCGTCCCAACGAAGATGTTACGTTTCCTTTTTGGGACACTTTATTACTCACACAACTTTAAATAATATATATTCCACTTTACACAACTTATCAACTCTCCTTAAATTCCGTGCCCGAAAAAAACGTATCATCTTCGATGAAACGGAGGGAGTATTACAATTAGGGAAACTAATAGCTATCTTTCGATGGTACACTCGGAATAAAATCTTAAATCATACACAGACAATTATTGAAAAGATATCGATAAAATTCGAACATGTGATAATTACAAGTTCTAACTTCTTCATTCTAATACTATAGTGTGATGCAATCCTTTTCTTCTATATAGGGCATTTTGTCAAACAAAGATATAAAAGAGTTTAAATAAATGGTGAATTTCGTGCAAACGCAATCAACGCTCACAGTTAGTTAGGATTGAACATCAAATTAAATTTTATGGTTACAATTTAACTAACTCAACGGCTGGCCGACGCAATAATTGACCTTTTTTCGCTTTAATTTCATGATGTCCCATTTCGAGAATTGCCCTTTTGACATGTGTAATAACTACTAGTATTTCAAAAGAAAATATATAGGGCACTTTTTTGACTAAATCTTGTTCAACATAATTTACTACTTTAGCATCCTAGTTCCTTTTTCAGTCTTTTCTTTTTCGTAATTGAAGGACACTCCTATTTCTTCTTCAAAATACTTCAAACAAGATTTTGTTGGTGATTTGTTCACCTCTTAGGTCTCATTCAAAAATTACTAACTACTTACAAAAAAATATTATCATGCGTAGACGAATGTATCGTACTGATGAATCAGAACTGTCACTTATATTTCACAATAGTTATCACTTTTGTTAGTGAAATGAGCCATTCACACCCTTGAAAGACCCATTTCTAATGTGCTATACTAAAGGGTATTTTTTTTTTTCAATAGCAAATATATTGGTGTATCCAAACTTCCAAAAAAGAAAAAAAGCTTGAAATTCAACTAAAGGATTCGATCCCCAAAAAAAGAAGTAGATGAAATAAAATGTGGCGATAATCATGGCAATGAGAGTTTGGTGGTCACTCCACTAGACAAATTCATTACTCTCACATGCAACCTTTATAAAATGTCGTGATTTTATACCCCACAATTTCTTCAATTCCCTCAATCTCCGCATTACATTTCGCCAAACAAACCCAACATTTTTCAACATTCATTCTTTCATATTCATACATGTATATATATGTGTGCTTGAAAAGAAATCAATCTTCACATCAACCACTTCAACTTGTCACTCTTCCTCTCTCACTTGGCCACCAATGGCAACAATTGCCAAACAAATCACTTGTTTCTTTCTCATAATCTTATCCACTTGTTCCCAAACTCAAGCTAGAGAGAGCAAATTCTTCTCCAAATATGTTCATCTTAGCAAAAACGATTTTGTCACGGTTCCTAGTAGCTCTAATCTCAAATTAGATGTGCCCTCATCTCCATCTCCATCCTCAGCTCCCACCACTAGCCAAATCAGCGGCGTCCCGGCGTCGGCGCCCACGGCATCCGACTCCGGCCCCTCTCCCGCCCCGGCCCCCACAACCCTAGCCGATGAAGAAAGCCCGGCCCCGGCCCCGGCCCCCACAACCCTAACCGATGAATATGGCCCTACTCCGGCCCCTATAACCCTAGGGCCCGGAGAGGGGTTCGCCCCGGCCCCCACAACCCTAGGGGCCGAGTACGGCCCCGCCCCCGCCCCAACGGAGGACGGGACATCGTACTACGGCCTCTATGGCAAGACCGCCGACGAGGAAGAAGAGGAGGAGTTCTCCACTAAAAATCCAGAGGAATTCAACAACAACAACAACAACAACAACAACAACAACAACAACAACAACGGTTTCTTGAATTCGAACTACAGGAGCTACCACGACACCAACAACGGCTACGAACTCAATGGTGCCTACAAGAGCGAGCCGCAGGGCATGAGTGATACGAGAATGGAAGACAACAACAAGTACTACACCGGGCAGGGGAGCGAGCCACGGGGCACGAGTGATACGAGAATAGAAGACAACAACGAGCCACAGGGCATGAGCGACACGAGATTGGTGGACAACGGTAAGTACAACGACAACGACAACAACAACAACAATGACAACGGTAAGTACTACTACAACAACGAGCTCGAGAATGAGAATGAGAACGAGAACGAGAACGAGAACGAGAACTACACCCCGAGCGGGCAGGGGAACGAGCCACAGGGCATGAGCGACACGAGATTGGTCGACAACGGTAAGTACTTCTACAACAACGACGACAACGAGAACTACAGCCCGGTGGGGGGCGAGAGCAACAACGAGGAGGGATACTACTACGGAGGGAGCTACAAGAAGTCGAAATACGAGTTCGATTCGATGGAGGAGTATGAGAAACAGCAGGGGTATGCAGATGTGCAGCAAGAGTTCATCAATCCTTGAACATTTTAAATTAAGGCTGTGATTTTGGTGATTTTAGAGAGATTGAAAGAGAGGAGAATGTGTGGTGTGTGAAAGCAAGCTTTACTTGCAATGAGGGTTCTGTTGTAGACTAATACTTCCAACTTCTTTGCCATTTTTGCTCTGTTTTTTTCCTTAGCATTTGGCAATTGCTAAGTTGATGAATGGAACTTCCTGCAATTGGGATTGCTTGCAATTGATTTCTACTATTCCAAGTGTATTTCAATTTTATTTAACAGTATATGAGAAATAGCTGATTGAATTACTATTATTATATATCTCCCAAAGTATCACAATTTCATATAAATTTTAGATGCCAAACATTGAATTTTAACCAATTAATAACCATCTTTGAGAAACTATGGAAATAATCTATCATTGAGAAAGTTTTTTGGCTCATGAAAGATGAGACTGTCACCACAGCAAAAATGCATGTTTGAGAATTTTATATAATATATGCGAAATTCATGTTCCACAGCAAATAATTATATCATATTCTATATATGGGGTTTGAAATTTGAAGGAAAAGTTATATGGGTTGTTACTTTAATTAGGAATCATGTCGCCATGCGAGCAATCAAGTAAAGATGACTTCAGCAAGAAGGAAGATAATAATAATAATAATAATAATAATTTCAAAAGTGATATTCATATCCACTAAAATAAAACAAAATAAAAGTTATTATGACTCGAAATTGATAAATGAAGCCGTTTCTTCCATAAAATAATTATAGGCTAATTAGCTGCATAAACTATTTCTAATCATATTTTAACTTACAGAAAAAAAAAGGCATAGTGTCTACAAAAAAAAAATTCAACCAAATTAACTGAGATAAAATTCAAGGGGGTAGGGAATTTATTGCATCAAAACTTGCACCGAAAAATTCCAACAGGACAAAAGTAAAATAAAAATCCAATAATGATGATTGAGAAAACTTCCATTGGCATCAATGATCATCACAAAATAAATTCCCTACCCCAATAAATTTATTGCATCAAAATAAATGCTCAGGCCCGGTCAGGCCAACGAAATATTAGGCCCGGCCCAGCCCAGGACCACATTTCAAGTGGGCCGAGCCTGGGCTGGGTTTTTTTGTTATTAGTTAGGCCCGGCCCAACCTAAGACCACATAGGAGGTGGGCTTGGGCCGGGCCTGGGCTGGGCTTTTGGTGGGCCTGGGCCGGGCTGGTCCTGGGCCAATTGATGGGCCTAAGTATTTTTTAAAATATATTTATTTATATGCTTTTTTATGTATAAATAATTATTAATTGTGTATTTTAATATAATAAAAATTGAATATATTAATATAAAATATAAAAATAAATTTATAAAATTAAAATATTTGTGTGTGGGCCAGTTCTGGGCCGGTCCTGGGCTGGTCCTGGGCCTGGGCCGGGCCTCAATTGGGCCTGGGCTTGGGCCGGGCCTGGGTTAAGAAAAAGGCCCAATTGAAACCCACTACATTATGGGTAACCCAGCCCAGGCCCGCTTCTTCCCTCTACCGGGCTGGGCCTGGGCCAGCCCATACCGAGCCTGGGCCGTGCTGGGCTGGGCCCGCCCGGCCCAGTTGATAACTCTAGGCAAAATCAACGATGATGTCAGTCATCATCCATCTTCTACACCTATTTTAGCTTAGCCAGATCAAACATAGATTTGATTCTTTATTATCAATTGGTTAATTATCACTTTAAATCCCAAACTATCTTGTTATTATTAATTATATCCTAAACTATTGAAATGATTTTTTAAATGCTAAACTATTGATTTTGTATCAATTGTACCCCGCTTCAATTTTCCGGCTCCGGAAAAGTGACGTGGCAGGCCAGAATGCCACGCTGTAATTCTCAATCAAGACGAAAACCTCTATAATTCGCGGACCATTTTTCAAGGTTTCCATGACATTCTCCGTTGCGAATTGCATGTTGGAATTGCCGAGTTTGGAGAGATGATGAGGTTGCAGTACAGGAGAGAGATGGAGGAGTTTGTGATTTGGGTGATGCAGGTTAGGGTTGAGGAAGATATTAAGAGCTAGGTTTGGATTTTTTTCGCGGTAGACAAGAGAGTAATGCTCTGAATGGTGAAGAATAGTTCTTGTGTTTGTTTTGATAATTTTGGGTTTTGGTGGAGGAAGATACATGATGTTTATTGCTTAGTTGATTTTATTTTGATTTTTTTGAAGTTGTTTATGCCATGTCAGATTTTAAGGGGAAAAAAATTACAGCATGGCATTCGGGCCCGCCACGTCACTGTTCCGAAGCTGGAAAATTGAAGTGGGGTACAATTGATATAAAATCAATAGTTTCGGATTTAAAAAATTATTTTCATTAATTTAGGATATAATTGATAGTAACAAGATAGTTTGGGGTTTAAAGTGATAATTACCCTTATCAATTAAAAGTTTAAATGGCAATGTATATAGTGCTCATTTGAATGCTAGTTTTATAGCCAAAATACACCTCAATGATGTCCTCTAAGACCATTCCTATTTTATTTTTTGATTTTTTATTTATTTATAAAAGATACATATTTATTTATGTTATGTTGTGTACATATGGGATTTGATAAACTTTGCATATATATGTTCTATTTTAAGATAAATTTTACATGTGTTGTACATATTAGTAAGATTAAATAAATCAATTAAAATAGGGTCGGAGATGGAGTATAGATCATTATTCAATACTCACTATTCAAAACAATAAGAAGAAGAGATGAGAGTATAATTCAAAGTTTCGGTTTAGCCGAATAAAGAGGACATAGAATTCAACGATTTCCTAACATGATTGAGTAAAACTGAATCTAAACAAATAAATGGATCAAATCGTGGAATCTTGATTCATTTGGTTCGGTTTAACAATATTTTTTTTCAGTTCAATTAGTTCCTTTTGAAAGCCCAAGTGACCAAACTTTTAATACTATATTTTTACTATCACAGTCCATCGACAAAGCTTCCTTGATTTGGACACGAGTTAGCTGTATTTTGACTCTATAATCTCACTTGTCAAATATATTAATAGTTTACTACAAATGGAACGTACGCGGTACGTCTACTTTGTTGACGGAGAGAGTATATATATACTTTTGTATAGAACAATCGATTTTAACTATCTAAAATTTTGAAATTTAACTGCTAATTAAAAAGTAACTACAAATTAGAGTTGGGTATAATGAGTCCTGATTGATAATTGTAAAATTAAATTCAACAAAATTTTATATTTGAGGGGATAATCATATTTTTATTCATATTATTCTAATAAAAATCTATAAGAATAAACATTTAGATGCTCTAAGTAACTAAGTTTCAACCACAAAAACTAGGATGTAGTAGCTTCTCTATTGCTATATATATA
>JAYJMF010000073.1:2151151-2161939 GCA_036873715.1 Salvia sclarea
CGGAACAATAGGGCCGTTATGCTCATTACTAAACTTGTTGAAGAGATGAAATATAACCAAGGTATATCTTTTTGATCGGAGGTTGAATCGATCATTAGAAGAAGAATTAGGCCAATATTCAACATGTAAAAATTGTGCCGTTTTGATTAATTATATGATCATTGCAAATAATCGAAGTTTGATGGTGATTTTGACATATAATTGATACACGTAAATAGGAGTAGTATATAAGTTTTATTTTGCAAAGTGCGGATTATACATTGCCTCAAAGAAGGAAAAAGAAAACGTCTCACAATTATAATAATTTGTTCAAGTTCAAAATGATGTGGCTTTTAAAAAACATGTGAGAGAGGAGAGGAGTTGGGACATTTCGTTTTCGTTGGGTTGAATTGCAATTATACTTTAGAAATATTATTAATTACATGTTTAATTAACTTAATTTATCTTCATATTATTGCATTGATTAGAAAGTGTTTTTCTTGTTGAGGAACATGTTACGCTGTGATATTTTATACCATAGTCACTTCATTTGACTCCTATGTGTTCCTGAAAAATAATGTTAGGGTCGGCTAAGAATTCTATAGCTTAAAAATAAAATATTTTAATTGATACATCTATTAGAACGAGGTACGTAGTAGGTGTTTGATTATAGTATTAATTAAAGGGGGCCGACGGCTTGAATTAAATAGTGCCAAAAAAATGAGGAATAGTGATTTTAATATATGTGGATAATGTAATTAATTTGTTATGAAGAAATATAATGTAATCATTACACTGTACTAAACGCACATTATGTATATAAGTGAATCTTGAATTAATTCAGCGTTTTCGACAACATCGAAACCAAGTAGATAATTGTCAAATAGAGTATTATTGTTTTATAATCGATGGGTTTTGGAATCGATCTTCGTCACATAATTTGAGATTTTACCATAGAATAACGTGTGTGTTCTTGATGGTTTTTCCCCCCTTTTTATTATATATAAAAAATATAAATAGGTTGCGTAATTGCTCTAACCGAGATCCATTTATTTTACAGGAAACACGTAAAGTTCAAAAATTGGCAAATCAATAAATAACAGCATATAAATGGCCAGAAAAAAAAAAAAAAAAAAAAAGTGTTGAGAGAGAGAGAGAGAGTTGCGTAAGCTTTGGGGTGCATAACAGCAAACACAGCTTTGATGGCCCTGCACTTGCAAGCCAAATTAATGGCTCAAAAAGTAGACTTTTTTTAATATAAAAAAAAGGAAAAAATCCCTGTGAACCCACCAACCACTATTTATAGTATCACATGAAAAAACATTTTACCCATAAAGAATGAGATATTTAATTCGCTATTTAATAATCTGAGATAAAGATGTCGAAACTTTATTTGATGGGTCTATTAATCATTTATTCTGGAACAATAACTAAGTAAATGTACATTTTCAATTCCTATATGTCCACTACCCACTACGGTGTATTTGGCATAATAATGCAGATAAATAAAATATTAAATTAAAGAATAAAGTTCGAAGTCGAATTCAACGTGAATGTACCAAAATTTATAACAAAATTACCCGTTGACTGAATGCTTATTTGAATGTGACTCGAGAGCAATTCCTATATGACCATAACCTATATCATGATTTTAAATAAAAATAAATAAACAGCCGGAAAAAAGACGAAAACATATAAATAATCTACACGAAAAAATAACATAAGTACAATAGAAATATAGAATATCATGTCAAATTCACAATTATGAATTTTAGTGTTTAAAAAATTATTTCCATAACTATACAAGAAAAAGGAAAGTTTATGTCTACAACCAAAAAGGTAAAAGTGAAGGACAGTTGGCATGATTTCTAAGTAGGGATAAATAAAAGTTCCAAATGTTCCAACAAATTGATGAAAGTGAAATATTATTGCCATCAAAGCAAAATCATTCAAGTTTTGAGTGGAGACAATGAAAGGCGCATAATATAATGCAAAGTCGTCATAAATCACAATCATGAATTTAATTCGTTATTTTTTAATTTGACAAGAAATAAAACGAGAAAGAATGACAATAACGACTATACCCTACAAAAAAAAATGACATGTCGGTCAATCCTAAATTCCTAATAATTATATTGTTTTTTATTGATAATAAAACTTCATATATGTAGTGAAATTTAATTCGATTTGACTCGTTTGATTACAAATTCAACTACGAATTCAGTCTTCATAGACGAATTAGCAACGAACAATTTTCCTGAATGATGGTCTTCCAGCTCTGGTCGAATAAAAGAGCCACTTTAATAAAACCTCAAAAAATTAAAAATTGATGAAAGTGAATAAAAAAAGAGGTTGATAATTCAAACATTTGAGTGGACACAAGAAAGAGATAAGACATCCACCTAAATCATTATGCTACAATAATATACGCTTCCACCTCAGATTCGCATTTACGTAAATATTTTATTTTATCAAACTGAAATTGGTTATAATTAAACAACTTCTGTATGTTAACCAACGTACATTTATTATGCACTCAAGAATTAAATAGTATAATAAACTAATACATTTGTTGAAATAAATTCATTTGGACCACAATTTCATTTAGGACCCTCAATCAATTCGGTACTTGCGCGATTAAAAACTTTTAATTGGAGACATGAATGATTGACAATCATCAATTTTCAAAACCATGCATTTTAATTTCTTTGATTGTTTTTCTTAAACAAAAAATATATGAAAAGTAGTTTTAGATACTGAATTACTACTAATGTATCTTTAAGGTTAATTGTAAATCGGTACGTAACATTTCTTTTATCTCTATACAAATAAAAAAGTATATTCATATACCATCTTTGCCCTAATTATATAGACTAATTGAAATTCTTACAAGAATTAAAAATGTTAGAAAAGAAAATTATATATTTTTTTATTATATTCATTTTTATTGAATTTAAGTTAATATGAATCAAATTACACAAACCCTAAACCGTACTAGTAAGTGAATTTGAAGATTATTAAAATTAGAAATAAGCTTATATATTTTGGAATATTTTGGGGAAAAAAACGAACCTATATAATTGGAAGAGATGGAGTATAAAAAGCAAATTATAATCATACTATTACTAGTTATGCACTAAACTCAATTTAAAAGATATTGACGAAATTCCGGTCAATAAATACACACACTACGCGCTTTATATTTAATTTCACGCTGAGGTGGAATTCAACTTTATTCCAAAATGGTGAAATTCCCGAATAATATTGACAATAAGCAAGTTGGTCCTAAAATATATGTATAAGTTTCTACTCAATTTCCAAGATTATATACTTGAATGAATGTTCAATGATGCATGTGTGTGATTATGACTTTAGGGTCCCCTCCACCCCACCCCACCACACCACCTCCCAACTCATAATTAAATGCCATCACATGATCCAAAAAACAGTAGACCAAAAGGCAAAGTCCATCAATTATTATACTAAGAAAAAAGAAAAATGTTTATGTATGCATTGATTCTCATAATCCCCTAACTCAATATTTTTAAATTTCACACACACACACACACACACACATACACTATTAAGATGCATACAAAAAATAGTCTACTAGTAGTAGTAATATTAGATGCTTCTCCTCCTCCATTTACAGAAGGTAAGCTTTTAAAAGAGACAAATAAAATAATCACTGCAAATATAAAAAAAATCTTTGCATAACCTTACAAACTGGTTTTGCTATCTTCCTTCTCTACCTTTCTCTCTCATCTCTGTGTTTGAAGTTATTACTGCCGGTGTTTTTGCAGCTTCCATCAATAAATATATACCAAAGCAATCAATACTCAGAATTCCTGTGGCACTGTTTTTCCATTTCCCAGCAAGAATTCAGCCAAGAAAAAACAATCAAGACTCAAGATTTCTTCATTTTTTATTGGAAAAAGGTGGGATTTTTATCTGAAATCTTGTGGTTTTGCTTCATTTGCTGATGTTGTGGTTTGCTTCATTAGCTTATATTGATCAAGTTGTGATTTTTTTTTTACTTGGCGGTGGTGGTTGTCTTTTTTGAAGAAATTTGTTGAATTAATCATTTAATGATTTTATTTGAGCTTGAAGCATTTGTGTTTGGATTTCTCTTTGCTGTGTTCATTGACTTGTGTTGAAAGGATTATGAGTTTTATAGTGGAATTTGAAAAGTCGAGATGGAGACATGTATTGCTATTCTGTTATTCCCTATTTGATCAAAATTTGATTTTTCTTCTAAATTGCCAGTATTGATTAAAAGAAGAATATGCAGAAGCAGCTGCTTTAATCCATCAATTTCAATATGAAGGCACAATTCGAAGCTTCTACCAAAATATACAATTGCATTGTAGTTTCCTTGATATCTAAAATCACCTATGTTTTCTCATCTAACTTACCAGAATCAGTTTGGATGTTTGCATTGATCACAAATAGATTCCAGCACAAATTAAGAGCAATTTTGCTTGTGGGATATGATGAGATTGAGATAAACTTATGAATAGCTCTGCCACTTTTCAAATTTGCTCTGTTTTTCTTTCTTTGAGATAGCAAATTTGATCTTAGAATGCTGCAAGGGCCACTGTTGGGACTCATGTGTTCTGTTTAGAAAATTGGATAATCACATAAATATATAGTATTAATGCCTAATGTGGAAGCTTTTCGACCAAAATATAGAGCGATGGCTCCCTCGAAAATGTTGAATTGTAGTATCTTCTTGTGTTGTGCTTAGTGTATTTGTAGAGTGCATGCATTCGTTTCCTTCCTCTCGATTGAGGGTTTGTTCCATCAAAACCATCGAGAAGAAGTTTGTAATCGTGTGGTAGAAAACGCGTTTTCTGTAGAAAGCTTGAGGCATGTAATGCAGTGTAGGAGTGTAGTTCTTGAATCTCTCGAACTCGGTGTTGCTTCTCACACGACGTTCTTGAAGTGGATCGTCGTTTAGGGCTTTAGTCGTCGTTGATTCTGATGCACCCTTTTGTAGAGTGAAATTTCTGGTTGTTGTGAGAATTTCCATCGAAACCATCGAGAAGAAGTTTATAATCTTAGTAGCAAACGCATTTTCTGTAGAAAGCTTGAGGCATGAAATGCAATGTAGGAGTGTAGTTCTTGAATCCCTTGAACTCTGCGTTGCTTCTCACACGACGTTCTTGAAGTGGATCGTCGTTTAGGGATTTAGTCGTCGTTGATTCCAATGTAGAGTGAAATCTCTGGTTCAAATTAGGGAGTTCTTGGATTGCTTTGGTTTGAATTTAGCTCATTTCTAATTGCAGGTGATCTTTGATGTTGCTGAAGAATCTGATGGAGGAGAAGCAGTTGAATTTCGACCAACCGTTTCTATCTGTGAGGCGCGTGCACGCCTCGCCACCATCTGTGATGTCTCAGAAACGCGAAAATCGGAGAATCGACAGTTACTCGTATCAGGTGAGACCTCAGCTTCCCACCTACAAATCCGAGCTGAAGTCCGGTCCCATTAGGAACCCCGGGGCCGTCCCGTTTCTATGGGAGCATTCCCCCGGCCAACCTAAAGAGGAGACGAATCGACAAATTAGAACCTCCGAGAAGCCCCCCATCGCCCCGATGCTCCCTCCCGGGAGAAACCACCTGAAGGCCAAACAGGACGTCTCTCGTGTTGTTTCTCGAAGGACCACTCGGAGTAGGAGCGTCGAGGCAGAGTCTACTAGTGAAGAGAAGAAACAGGACGTCTCCGTTGCTCGTGAGTCTCGTGCTGATGAGAATGTGAAGAATGTCGAGAGCAGCAAGGGCGGCTCCGACTCCGGGGATAGCAACGAGGCGTACGTTGATGCACGTGATACACTCTCGAGGACCGAATACTCGTTCTTGAACTGCAGCATGAGCGGCCTGAGCGGTGCAGAGGATTTTGACTCGAGGCCTCGTGAGAGACTCCCGACGGATCCACAAGCTCGTGAGTTCATGATGGATAGGTTCCTCCCGGCAGCTAAGGCGATGGCCTCGGAGACGCCTCACGCGCCCAAGAAACAACCAGTGCAACCGCAGCAGCAGCAGCAGCCGAGGAAAACAGCGAATCAATGTGGCAAGCCCTCGCTTCGCTACGGCCCTAGTTTTGCGAAGAAGTATTCACATTACAACGAGAGCGAGGAGGAAGGAGAAGACGAGAGCGATGATGAATATGACCAACGAGCAAATCTGCCCTCGGTTTGTGGCTTGCTACCTCGTTTTTGCTTGAAGAGCTCGTTAGGCCGTTTGAGCCCCGTCCCTGCAATGAGTGTGAGGACACGTGGACGGACAAAATCCTCGTCGTCTGGCTCTTATACCGAGATGGAGAATGAGGTAACAACTAACAACAAAACACCTTGTTTTCGCCCTCACACAGAGCGTCTTACTTGATAAACCAATGTACTTATTTTTTCGTTGTTTTCGTTCAAGCAGTCGATATCTGATAGAACAGAGGTGAAATCAATCGACAAAATCCAAACGGCCGAGCTTGATGAGGATAAGGCTACATTGAGAAGCGAGGATGGTCAAGAAGCTCGTCCGGATCATGAAGGAACTCCTCATAGCAAGGGCTTAAAAACCTTCGAGGAGTTCTTGCACGACCGAGGAATCTCAGATCAGTCGAGCTCAGGAGATCTCGTTGCTGAGAAAACTGTATACGTAGACACAGTGCATAAGGTGGAATCACCCAAATTAGTAGAAGAAATGCACTCGACAGGTTCGCCTCTCGGAGATGTGAAGAAGCCTCGAGATTTTGGGGAAAATCGAGATTTTGAGATGGATTTGACAGGAAAGGAGGATAAGTTAGCATTGACTGTGTACAACTCTGGACTTCCTGCTCCGCCGCCTCTGCCTAAATCCCCCTCCGACTCGTGGCTGGGGCGCACGTTGCCTTCCATGGGCACGAAGGGCTCGTCTCTGCGCCCGTTTCTTGGTTCACCCGAGAGCAACTGTTTGAAGGCGTCTGCGGGCGATATGAAGTGGGAGACGATTGTCAAGACGACGAAGGGGCCACGTCGTCACATGCATTTCTCTGAGGTTAATTTTGCTTGTTGCTTGTTTGGATATCTCTTGAAATGTTTCAAGAATTGCATTTGTATATTTATGTTGTTTATCTGTTGTTTCAGGAGTCGTTGACGACCATACCGGAAGCTTGAGAAACGAAGATGCGTGGATGTCGACACGATAAGGGCACGATATCGTATACATACTTGTATTCTCTAGTGTTGTTGAGGAGTTGGACTTTTCTTGATGGCAAATGTAATTAGAGTCTGAATAAAACATATTCTTGTATTAGTTTTACTGGTATATATATAGATTTATGTGTACAAAGAGAAACTCGAGATTTATTGCAGAATAAATGATGAGAGCCTTTCATATTATCGTGTCGTGTTTGGTTTTGTTTAGATTCATTTTCTCATTTTTTATCCGATTTTGGTAGATGATGGCAACTGTCTGTCAAAAATTGAAATATACGACATCAATAAAAAATTGTCATACATGTGATAAAACAAGGTACTTTTCCAAAATAACAATACTTACATAAATTTCACCTTTCCTACTTTTTCTAAAACACAAGATATGTACAAATAACCCTGCAGAATGACTACATTATACAATACATACTATTTTAAATTTCTTTGTTAATAGACAAAATAAGAAAAAAGGGAAAACATCCATTGTTGCTTACTTGTTTCCAAAACACATTCCCACTGCTCGTTGCTATATCCAAAAGCAGTTCCTCTGCTCATATCAATCTTTTACTCTATAAGCAGCCCTCAAGGTTTTCTCATGACAATCTCGACTCGAGGAAAAAAACCAGCACGTGACGGTGAGCTGGGGCGAGAGTCGCACCCCACGTACTTCAAGACTGTCGTAGACAAGCCAAAACACGAGAACTGAGCAGAATGCTTGTAGGGTTGGGGTAGGGTAAGGTAGGGTAGGGTCACTTGACTGATGAAGCCATTCTAGTCCTCACATCATGCTTGCAAACTGGACAGAATGTGGCACACTTTGTCAACCACGAATTCACACAGCTCGAGTGGAAACCTGCAAAAATATAACTTAAAAACGATTATTACAGCTGCGAGAAGCACGAATGAAGGTAGGAGAACGGTAACGGACCCAGCTTCAAGTCCAAGTTTTTCCTCAAGAAAAGCGTACACACAATATTGTCACTAATAACCAATTTTTCAAAACTCAAAGGGGGCGTTTACTATTCAGGATTGACAATATGCATGATTGAGTATTTCTATCTTCATCACAAGGATTTCGACAATCCTATCCCTTTCAATTCGATATGAATCAAGCAGGCCCCTAAAGATACTATCCAGCTTCATATAATGTCAATGTATATATGAATCATAAGCAAGAACATACCATGTCGGCAAGGAAGGATTTTGAGGCTCTCCCCGTGCTTGTAGTCCTCGAGACAGATTATACATGTCTCTCCAATGGGGTCGACAAGATTCACGGAGCCAAATGTGATTCTAGGGAGCATATCCACGACCTTATCACGGACAGCCGTAGTCCTTGTTTCTTGACTCCTCCTCCACTGATTCACTGTGAAGAAGATCGAACCCAGGAAACAGATTACAGCAAGGACTGAAATAAATGATATAACCAGCACTGTCCAGCCAGTGCCATCGACAAGTGAGATGATGCAGCATTCGCCTTCCACTCCTCGAGCATTCTCTCTCAGGGTCTCCCCCGCTGTGTTAGATACAAATACAGCATATATCCACAGTCCTTCAGGGTTTCCCATCACTATTTCATCAAGAGGAAAGAAAATAGAGTGAGCTCAAAATGGAGAAAGATGCCTCTGCCCTTGCAAACCACGGTCCAGTCCAAAAGAAAAGGGAACTAACAATGGAATAAATAGAAAAGAAACAACAGAGTAGGAGAAACCATTCAACTATTGCACCATAAATCCATAGCAAGGTAACATTTAGGAGTAAAGCAGATACTTTATCTAAACGGCTAAACCTTCCAATTCAGCCTTTCTAAATTCTGGTCACTATCAGCAATGGATAAAAAACGTAGCTTGCTATGTGAGAGGGGACTGCAATATAGACTACATTATTTCAGATGACAAGGAAACATTGATCGAACACTACTTAGTTTATCCAAACTTATCAAAATATCATTGCTTAGAATATAGCAAAAACGCACCACACCTAAAATCAGGTCAAGTTATACAACTTATACTGTTTTATGAAGCAAAAAAAAGAATGCCATAAGCTTTTTTTTTATCTACAAACACGAAGCACTAACGACTATTGAACCCGTTGAACCCTTTTCCCTCTGTGCATAGATTGTTACTCTGTATTGAATAGGATATTTGATTTAACCCAATAACTGTTATAGAGGCGGAGCTCAAGCACCCCCAAGCCATTTTTAAATTGTTTTCTAACCTTACAATTTTGACCTTTTCCCCCAAAATCTGATTTTAGCACCCTTAGTAGCAGAAAATTTTCGACTTAAACCGTTACTATATTGAATAACCATTTCGTCTAAAAGTCTAAACTGTCATATAATATCTTCAACAAGCAAAAGAATTCCAATATAGTAAAGCAAAAGATTTGAGGAGATTTTAACCCACTAGAAATGAGGTTTTGGTTGTTCCGATCATCGTACACGATGGCAGCGCGGAACCCAGCCTCCTGCGCATTTCTGATCTTCTCCTCAAACGCGCATTTCCCCCTCACAATCAGAACAATATTCGCACTCTCACCACCGCCGTCCTCGACTTCATCGTGCAGCGGCGAGCAGGCGTCGAGCGGCTCAGCCACCCACAAGCCGCCGCAGATTGCGCTTCCGTTCAACGCTTTGGCTGCAGTTCACAGATTCGAATTGAAAAAAAAAAAAAGAGTGAAAAATTCAATCACAACGAGGGAAAATTAGCACAAAAAATCAATCAATTTCTGAAGTAGAGTAGCTACTGAATCCGGCGGGAGTGTCGCGGAACGAAGAGGAGATGGAGCTGAGCTGGACGGTTGAGAGAATTGGATCGGTTAAGCAGCAGAGAAGAACTGTGAAGATGAAGAAAAAGCTCATTTCTTCATCGATTTTTGAGGGATTGTGTTGTGGATTTTTGTGCGCCGGTTTTATTCATGCAGAAAGGGGGCGCAGTTGACTGAACTTTTGAAATTTACGTAATGGCCTCGTATCTTTTCTGTTATTATACTTTTTACCCACTTCGCTCAAGTTCGGTTCAATGTAGTCCTTTTGTATATTTACGTTTCTTGAACTAAAATAGTAGTAGTACTATAAATTGCTAATGGAATTTTAAATATAATCTTCTAATTTTTATTTTCAATCCGCGCAAGGATAAATCACATCAAGAAGTAATATATTGTGTGAAATTGTAAGAAATCACAAGATAATGAGAATATTTAATATACAAATAACAAATCAATGAATGTAGTTACTATTTACCATGTATCACAATTCACATGCCACTCCATTTTATGTTCTTTATTTGCACATGTCACAATTCTCTACCAGTCCATCATTAATAATTCAAACAAATATTTTAAAAAATGACCAGTTTCATATCTATCGTAATTAACGAAATAATTGAGCACAATATGTTAAATTTAAAAGTTAAAACTCTCAAACAAGAAAATATTATGTAAAACATCCAATTTTTTCAATATTTGCCTATTATGAATGTAGACATTTAGCAAATCCAACAACGGATTTCGTTTTTTATAATCTATTTACAATTCCAATTTTAAAGATTTTAGCCACTTAAGCCCTCATTCTTCTCTCCTAATGCCACATCACTTTTCCTTATTTATAATTTTCTAAATTTTC
>JAYJMF010000073.1:2162039-2194362 GCA_036873715.1 Salvia sclarea
TCGACAAGACGAGACGAGAATAGACGAGACTATAGTACCATCTTTCTGACGAGACAACCACGTAGCGTATCGACGAGTCGGGACAAGACGAGACTACCGTGAATTGGAGGCGAGATGATACTATCGCACATTGGGTAATATTTTGACAAGACCACCATGCAACGCTCCAACAAGGTGAGACAATAGTACAACTTTCTGACGAGGCAAAAAAGCTAATGAAATGATTCCCGTCGAATTTCGACGGGTTATAACCTAGTTGATGATTAATTTAAACGCACAATTTCGTTCTCCTTTTTTTAGGTAATCCGTAAATTAGATGGTAGATTAATTTTGAGGACTCTTAAATTAAATAGGCTCAAAATGAATTAATCAGATAGATTAAGGGCCCCAAAGTAATTATTCCTCGAACTTCTTTTACCCGCGTTATGAATGCAGGGGTAGAACGGGGAGTTCAGTAAAAAAACCAACTTAAGGCGTGAGTGACAAATACAAAACCCCCTTTTAACGGCCCCCTCGCCGCCGCCGCCGCAGAAGCTCTTCACGGCACCTATTCTTATAGGAAATCCATCCGCTTAGTGCCATGGAGGTGGTGGCAGGTGCCTCTGAATTGCCTTTGCCGGAATCGTTTCTCGAATTTCTCAATCAAAACGGCTTGGATCCTTCAATTTATGCCGCCTCTCAGTCCACTCCTCGTTATATTAGGTAATACGCTCTGGAAACTATTCTATTGATTGCGCGGTTGTATGCATCTTTCCTTTTTTCTGAATAGAATTTCAATGAAGTAATAATATTGGCTTACAATGATAGAGCAGTCGATTCTATTGCTTCTTTTGGAGTCGAGAGCCAATGGCGTTTATCTTGTTATTGGTGTTTTTTTTTCTTCAAGGTTGAAACCAGGTTGTAAACTCGAGCTGGCAGAAATTGAAGATGAGATTAAGTGTAAGCTTGAAGAGGTTTGCTGGCTGCCTGATTTCTATTATCTTCCACCTGATGTTCGAATCGCAAGCACGAAGGCGTATCAGGAAGGAAAGGTATAATGGAAATCTCCTCATACATTTAGATATTTAAATATTCTATTAACGAAATAGGGGATTTTTGATGAGTTTTGTGAACTGAAATGTGCAAAACCTGAAACTTTGGAAAACAAATTAATGTGATGCACAGTGTTTATATATGACATCTATCTTGCTGTTTTAGGTTCTTATGTATTTTGGCAAAAAGGATTTTGCAAAGAACATTATAGTTACTTTACTTAATTGTATATTTTGTAGATATATGGCATAGATGCGGCTTCAGGAGCTGCGGTTTTAGCTTTGGATGTTTCAAGCGGTGATCATGTCCTCGACCTTTGTGCAGCTCCTGGTCTGTGCTTCTTTCATAGTGTTAGTGTACTGTAAAAGCTTATTCTTGCAGATTTGAACTCGACTTTGAAAATATTGGCAATGACTGTTGTCGTGTTATGTATTAGTATCTATATAATCTCTCCTTCTGCTTATAAATCTCATTCGTTTGCAGGTGCTAAGCTCTGTATGATACTGGACCTTCTTGGTAGCTCAGGTTCTGCGACTGGCGTTGATGTTGCTAGGCACCGGCTTGCAGCTTCAAGAACTATGATTCAGAAATATGCTCTTGGTGATCAATGCCGTCTATTTGTTGCTGATGGGACAACATTTTCTCTTACTCCACTGAGGGCTCAGTCAAATTCTAACTCATGTAGTGAATCTTGAAAAGAATACAATTCTCTAATTTGGATGAAAGTTTGGGACTTTTTTATGATCATATGACCTGACATGTCTACATATCATTGTTCTGTAGGCAATACTGAGGCGGAAGAAAATTCTGAGGTATACAACAAGTGGACGCCTCGGAGGCCATGGAAAGAACGGAAGAGGATAGCTAAAGCTTCTAAAATGGTTTCACAAATTCAAGAACCAGACCTTATATTTTACGGGGAGCATTCTGGGGTGGTTGGTTTGAGCAAACGTGATGTGTACAGGAAAGCAAACGACCATGAAATCTCGCAATTTGGCTATGACAAGGTGAAATCTTTGTTATCTATCTGCCATATTTCTATTTCCTTTTTTGTCTTATTCTTGCAAATGTAACATTTTTTTTATCATTATTCTGTCTTGGAATTTACTTCAGGTCCTTGTGGATGCAGAATGCACTCATGATGGCTCGATAAAACACATTCAGAAATTTGAACAATGGGGATGGACAACACTTCAACGCCGTGTACTGGATGCTGAGAGGACCGATGATTTGACTGTTCTTCAGGTATTTATGCTTTTATTTGCATAGGTATTAGGTAGTTCTCTCCTAACATTACTCGAGGGAAACCGGGTCTTGGGGAACTGATGTTATTTCTTCATATTCTCTTCAAAAGCACATGTTCATCCTTACACTATTATGGGCACATAAAATTTTTATTTATTTGTTGCTTTTTAACATCTAAAGGCAGAACGTTTGTATGCTCGTATATATCATTCTTGTTCTTTCCATTTTAAACCAATCAGCTAAAGCTTGTGACAAAACCTATTTGGTTCAGTATTCCCTCCTTTCTTTCGAACACCAGTTTCTACAGTTCATTATGGTAATTATTTCTATTGCAGTTAAAATTGCTAATCAATGGATTTAGATTGCTGAGAGTTGGAGGATCTCTTGTCTACAGCACATGCAGGTAAATCCATTCTCATAAGATTGCCTGAAATTTACAAAGCCTTCCATTGTTCTTCCACTAAGATCGCTCTTAACCTAGTTCTCATGTTTCGTCATGTGGCGAACAGTTTGACCGTTGCGCAGAATGAAGATGTGGTAGAGCGATTCCTCTCAGAGCATGCATCTGCTAGTAAGTGATTGCTACTTTGAGGCTGATTTGCCTTTTCTGGTCTATTATATTTGTTCGGGAATTCTGTCAGCATGAGCTAGTACGTATCAGTATCGCACATAGGTTTCTACAACCAAGTCGAATGATGTAGATAATTTTCGTTTTCTGGTGTGATGACATTCAAAAGTATCCTAATTTTCGGCCTAGTTCTTCGTGTATAGCATTATGATCTCGCGCAGGCAATGCTCCTCCTTCTACACTCACTGTGTGCCATTTTGCAGAGTTGCTGGAGATAGATGCTGCAAAGAACTGGCCTTGCAAGCAAGCAAGAGTAGCACAAACTTTACGTTTCGATCCAGTGACGTCATCAACAAGCGGACTTTTCGTTGCTAAGTTCACAAAGCTGAAGACTGATCTTTCCTAGAATTAGCTGCATTTCTCCAGCTGAAGATGTTCTTGATATGAGAGAGAGAGAGAGAGAGAGAGAGAGAGAGAGAGAAGATAGAGTTTTTCCTTTGGTGAAAAATTTCCGTAGCAGAATATAGCCTGAGATCATCCCTCTCAAAATGAAAAATGTGAATGATATTTTGAAGTTTTTTTGAGGAAATGGAATTGATGTGATTTTACTCAATTTGTATATTTTGCTTCAAAATTTGGAAACCAAATATATGAAATTTCAAGCTTTTGATCATTTCAATCAAAATAGTAAGAAAGATAATACATCTAACTTGAACTTGTGGTTTCCTCAAAAACAACCTAAATAGTAATTTTAATTGATTAATCTTCCCAAAGCACAAAAAAAAACTGTGTTTGATGCCTAAGATTTTGGTAAAAAACAATCTTCAGAAAAAATGGAAAAAATAATTATTTAAAAAATAAAAGTGGAAAATGGAAAAAACCCTTCACTAAAACCCCAGTCCCCCTTTCTCTGCGACTGCACTCTCAAAGAAAGAAAAAACCACAAAAATGGCGGCCTTCAAACGCCTGCTCGCCCACGGCCATCCGCCGCCGCCTCGCCACCTCGCTTCCCTCCTCCGCCGTAGCTTCTGCTCCGATCCCAAGCGGGTCACTCCCCCCGAGCCTACCTCCCGGCCGAATTCTAACTTCCGCAATCCCGTCCCCCTCCAGCCCGTATCCTACCCCGCCAAGCCCAAGGCTCCGCCGCCGGAGCAAATCCAGCATGAATATCCGCCGGAGAGGCAATTCCGCCAGGCTGATGGAGCGGAGCAACAGAGGGAAATGCCGAATGCGGAGAGGCGCGCGTGGGGCCGCGACGAAATGCGGTATATGAAGGATGGGCCGGCGATTTCGCCGGTCTCCTACGCCGCGCGCGTTGCCCCGCTGCCGGAGGATCGGGCGAATGTGGCAGAGGAGGGGGAGAGGGTTGAGGAGATGGAGGAGGAGAGGAGGAGGTTTGAGGAGTATCGGAGGAGGGGAGGGTTGAGGCATGGGAGAGTGGATGTGAGAGAGGAGGAGGTTAAATTGCCGTATCCTCAGCTGATTAAGAAAAGTGAGGAGAGTGGTGATAAGAAAAGTGAGGATAAGAGCAAGACGGTTTATGATGTGAAGGAGGCCATTCGCCTTGTGAAGGTCGGTTTTTTTGACTTATTTTTTTGTGTTCTCTTGATTTGTTGTCTCGAATTGATGTTGCATTTGTGGCATTCGTCATTTGGTAGTGTTATGTTCAAGAAGAGTGTGATTTTGCTACCTCTGTAAGGAAAAATTGGAAGAGAATTTGATCATGAGTTAGTGTGAAGAGATTTGATGTCCTTGTTTGTTTTGGAGACTGTGTTAGAAGAATTATTTGGTTTGTAGCTTGTAGCTTTATAATGTAATTGTTGGAATATATTTTGTGCTTTCGTGGTTCTTGCCGGTAATCATAGCTATATTGAGTCTAGTGAGTTTCATGTGCTTGCTATATAGTTGACAAGAAATCGATGTTTGGAGCTAAATATACTGTTTTCATTTCATTGGGTTGTTTTCGCATTGAGAATTTGATCACGAGTTAGTTGGAAGATATTTGATGTCCTTGTTTGTTTGGAGACTGTGATTGTTAGAAGAATTATTTGGTTTGGAGCTCGTAGCGTTATAATGTTATTGTTGAAATATATTTTGTGCTTTTCATGGTTCTTGCCAGTAATGTAGCTATGTCGAGTCTAGTGAGTTTCATGTTATAGTCGACAGGAAACCGATGTTTAGAACTAAATATGCTGTTTTCCTTTCATTGTTTGCATTGAGAAACGGGTTGCTTCTAACTCTGAAAGTTTAACAATGATTTCGAACTATCTTTTAAAGAGTTTGCCTCATCAAGGCCCCATTGTATGAGATAAATGGTTTAAAGAGCTGATGTGGTTTGCATACCTTGACATGATTGTTCTCTTGTTAAATAAGTTCTCGTGAGTTTCCTTCGATCATTTATAGTAGCTACCCACCTCTTACAAACAAAAGGTTATGATAATCTACTCCACTCCTAGTTTATTTGTGCCAATTTTATTGGACCTTGTTGTATCTGATAAATTCGTGTTTCATATGTTTGAGTATGTGAGATACATTTATTATTCTATATTTTCATATTATAATTTCAGTCTAATAATATTTACAATTTATGCAGTTTTTTCTTCTTTTGTTTCATTGTATGCAATGCTCAAAATGGTTTTTCCCTCTTTAATGTATTTCTGCTAATTCTGGTTTTGTGTGATGCCGTTTTAGCAATAATACAGGCTAATGCCAGGAAAACTTTTGAAGAAACTTTAGAAGCACATGTAAGAATGACTCGCGACTTGGTTCGAACTGATCTGGTAAGTGAGTTGCTCTTTTTTTGCCCATCTTTACAATTTAAAAGGCACCCAATGTCATAATTACATGTATGATGCTGGAGATCTTCTTTTAGGTTTTTGCTACTTCAATTCAGTCGTGTAATGACTAATGAGGAAACGTTATTTGAAAATCCAAAAAATTATATTATTCTGTTGATAGCTGAGAAGGGGAAAGTTCTGTCATCTTCACTGTTTAAATATACTCAAGAACAGTAAAACTGAATCTAGGTTACGTTATCTGAAAATGTCCATGTTATATGTTCTTGTCCAAACTTGTGATTTATTAGTCAATTCATTCTACATGCAATAGACTGCCATCTGATAACTATTTGGATGACTTGGCAAAAGATCTTTCTCTATTTCACTGATCATATCAGAAGAGCTGAGTAAGTAAAAATGAAGAACTGATTACCTAAACAAATTGACTCGAGACTCGAGAGTTAAGACACGTGCTCAGGTTGCATCTGAATATTGTCTAATGAAACTACATTTCTCCTATTGTCAAATGCAGAAGCTAGATGGTTCTGTGCGCCTTCCACATGGTGCTGGCAAGGTACAACTAATCATTTAATATAATGCAAGTTAATTTTTCATGTTCTTGGTGCTTCATGTCTAATAAATTTGATAATCATCAGACATATCGGGTGGCTGTCTTTGCTGAAGGAGCACATGCAGATGAAGCCCGAGAAGCTGGAGCTGAAGTCGTTGGCGGCCCAGAGCTGGTGGATAATATCGTTGCTGGTGATTTTTAGCACTTTCTGAGTATTTATTTTGAACATAATAAATTTAGGATACAGCGAATCAGAACTTATTAGTCCCTTAAAAAATTTACGATATAGGTATGCTACGAGATTTAAAAGCTAAAATATCATAAAGGAAATTGTTGATTTGGTCGATGGAGCTGTCGAATTTTTTGATGACGTCATTGTTCATAGCATTATGAAATAATGTTTTTATTTTAAAAGTTTACCTTTTCCTGAAAATTTGGCCAACTTATAATGATTTTATGTATAAAAGTATATTTGCATCTTGAACCATTCACTATCTTAACTTTTGTCGTGATAATGTGTAGAACATACATCTTATGCTGTAAACATGTTTGAAAGAGTGGCTTCTAGAATTTTGGTATATGTGGAGTACTCGAGTTGGCTAGAATTGACTTTTGGGTATGTGCAGGTAAAGCAAAAATAGACTTCGACAAGTGTATCGCTACTCCGGCCATGATTAAACACTTGAAAAAGGTATAGATTTTGAATGTTTTAAAAATGTGTCGTAAACAGTAAACACCTGTCATTATCCAAGGTCTGTATCTTATTGCCATTTGAATGCAGATAGCAAAATATCTGAAGAAATTAATGCCAGATACCAAGGTAAGTTTGACCGCCATCTTGTCGTTTTACATGTAGGTGCCAATTATGTCTCACAACAATCTTAAATGCAGAAAGGTACTCTAACCAACGACATATCTCGTGCTGTCAAAGAGGCAAAGGAGCGTGTTCCTTTCGAGAAAGACAAGACAGCAATCGTACATGTGCCCTTGGGGAAGGTATTATCGTTTCTTCAGCACTTTTCCTCTTACAACTACAAGCTTTTTCGTCACACATGTCCATATCATAGCTCTAATTCCTGTCTTTGCTTTTAACCGTTGATTTTCAGGTTAAATTCCCAGAAAATAGTTTGAAAGAGAACATTGGTGCTTTTGTACATGCTCTTTTGCTTGCAAAGCCTGCGGGTTTGAAAAAGAGTAAGTGTGACTTCATCAAGCATTTGGCTTCTCATTTGTGCATATATTTATTATGATATAGTTGAGTGAGTTTTGGGTATCATGGTCGGTGGGCTTTAATTTGAACTGAAGATGTCTGTATGCGTGTGACTGAAAACTGATAGAACTCAAAAAATTTATTGTTCGACGTGGTCTGTAAAGTATTTTTGAATAAGTTGTGCTTGCACTTTTCATGCAGTAATGACCTAGATCCCGTGGAAATGGTTTTGTATTATACTAAATATAATATATAAAATTACTTGTGCAAGACTGAAAATTAGCCCCTTTAGAGTGATGGTAACTGAAAATCTGAATGCAGATAAAGTTTTACTCATATTGCATCATATTCGAGCTTAGTCAACTGAAAACGAAGCACATTAGATAAGCTATAAACAAAGAAGACCATGGCTTCGCACCTGCATGCTTTATCACTCCCTAATTATGTTGTGCTCGATAAGATCGAGAAAAGGTCCTATTTTATTAGTTGTGCATTATAAGATAATTCTTCTTGGGGCAAGAGGCCCTTTTGACAGAATTATTGAGAGAACGCAATTGATATGCGCTAAGAAGTCATATAATTCTTCAGAGTTCTTAATCAACTTTTGTATTTCTGTGTTTACAGGTTCCAAATTCGCTGGGTATGTAGATGCCTTCCACATTACCAGCACGGTAAGCCCATATTTTCTTATTCTATAAACGTTTAATCATAACTAAAATTGTACGTTAAATCTAAAAATCGTAGCATGAAAAGCTATTATCTTCAAATTCCTAGGCCTGTACCAAATCTTATGATAATCAACGTACGAGGTAGCAATACTTGTATTTTGCTCAGTTTTTTTTGGAACTCTGATCACCATATTCATCGCCTTGTTATTCAAAACTGCTGCTCATTTCGACCTATTTTCCGTAATCTAATTGGGTATCTTGGCAAATCGTACAGATGGGCCGTTCATACGCCGTTTCGATTCAATCATTGTCTATGGCAGCAGACCAGTTCAGCAAAACACAAGTGAAGTGAGAAGCTGCAGTTTAAACCAAATCTTTTTGTTGTAGCTAAAAGGTATTCTTGCTCTGTGTTTTCATTTTTTTTCACTACAAGGTTAGGGTTTAGAATGTCACATCAAACTACTTTTTTTTGCCATGTTTGAGAGGCAAGTTTTTGAGTTGTCTATCAAATTGAACATTTTCTTAGATCTTTATAAATTCAGAAAATAAGTAGCTTTGGTGTTTCACTATGTCAATTTCTTATGTTAAATTGATCCATGAATAAATTCAAGAATAGGGTATAGATTTGTCATTTGAACTATTGATTATGATCATTCGATATTGAAAGAGCATTGCCCAATCTTTTGACATGCTTTAAGTGATTCTTGTGAGTGAGTTTTTTATTTTTTAGGACAATTAATTTGCACTATCTACTCAATTAATTTGCACTATCTATTAATTATCTTCAATTGACAAGCATAAATTTATTAAATTTAAATGGGTCCCATCTCGTGGCTAGCTAGCGGTGTGACAATAATGATAAAATTTTCCAAACTTTGAAAATTCCCCCCTAATGATTAATTAGCCCTTTTATCATTTCCCTGTCATGGCATGACGAATCATATACCTGCTTAAATCAAATTATTTAATTAATCAGATTTGACAACTTTAGAGGTTACATTATTGGAAGAGGAATTTGGACACACATCCAATTTGTTGGCGATGTGTGTTTGTGTGTGTGTTTTTGAGCCCACATTAATAAATAAAAATCTTTGATCCAAAACAGGGTCGGGCCCACAGGCGCGTGGCCCTACATCACCCGTTGGTCGCGTGGCTGCTTCCCCACGTTTTTTGTCGTCTTGTCACATTTTCTGTTAATAGAAATAATGTCTATCCATTATTTGTGTATTATTTTCTGGTACATTACAAGTACAACCAGTCGTCGTATTTTCCGGATTAAATGATACTCGCGAAAGGGATTTATTTTTATTTAATTATTTATTATTTATGTCGCACAAAAAAATTAAGTATATACTAAAAAGGTACTGAAAGAAAAGTATACTAAAAAGGTGTTCTCATAGTATCCGAGTCGAGTCAAACGTATGAATTCAGAATGTATTAAATATTCTTGAATTTGTTGGATTTAGTGGAAGAATTGGGAAAATGTGTTTGTGACTTTAGAGAGGTTTGTTTTTATTTGGAAACTTTCAAAAGCTTTTAATTAAGATTGTGAAAAAAATTGAAAAGGATAAGAATTTATTTTAACAATAATCGTAAAATGAAAAGTTTATCCCGATTTTATTGCGAATTTTCGAAACAGTGCAAATATTTGAAGATAAGATAATAAGGTATTTATTTTGGAGACGCCTTGAATGTTTCACTACAGTATTAATTAAGTCTTCCCCTTTTTCCCGAAAAATAACAAACTAATAACTCTTTCCCACATACATTTTTTATTTCTGTAATTCTTGAAACCATGATTTTTTATAACTTTTATAATGAAAGTTATTTTCCCCAAATTATTAAATCAGTTTACTCAGTTCCAAAGCCTTTTAGTTCTAAAACAAACGTCGCTGAAAATTCAAGAGGTTTGATTAATTCATGTTTATTTTTGAGGAGGGTTTGATTAATTCATGTTAAACAAATAATAAAATATGCCAGAACATCTTTCCCGATATTTGTCTTAATTTAATTAATTTTGGAGTGGTTTTTGACATTTGACCAATAATTTTCGAGTCAAATAGGGAGAATGTGTTTGTTGAGTTGTTCATACCATAAAAGTCTGTGTTTTCTTTACTGTTTGACGATTCAAATATGTAACAACTCTCTGTCGAATTCACTAGTGCTATTCTTTTTCCCATTTTTCTATTAATGCAAAAATGGGAAATTTTATTTTGCTTTGTGAAAACACTCTTTGGCTAGAATTAAACGGCAATAAAATTAAAAAAAATCGAAATATCAAGTATCGTTTTATGTAAAATATGTGGAAATAAATTTGTTCTATATTTTTGTGTATCCAATCAAATTTCCCTTAATTAAAATTAAAAGACGGCCAAGTGGATAATTACACACATATTCACAACGTATATATAGAAAGAAATATTCTTATTCTAACACATATAGGAGAGTATGTATATATCTATCTATTCCAGCGAGTAAAAGAAAAGAAAATGAAAAAAATAATAAAACATTAATTAAACAGTTAAAAGGTAGAGAGAGAGAGGAGAGAGAGATCACATGGCGTCGTTGCCGCTGGGACCTGAGCAGCATCACCATAATCCACCACCCGACCATCACTATCATCATTATCATCATAATAATGTTCTTGACCAAGCTCCTCCTCATCCTCCCGCCGCCGTGAAGCTCCCCGCCGCCGCTCCTCGTAATATGGAAACCGACAAGGTATTAACGCTTCGCTCCAGCTCTCTCTCTCCATTTTCGATTTCTGTGTTGATTCGCGAAACCCTAGCTAGCTCTCTTTTCCAGCTCGATCTAGCTCAGTAGCTTAACTTCTTCCTCGATCTCCGCTTCTTAATCGATCGGAGCAACTGTTTCCGCGGCGATCTGACTGTTTCTGGTGTTTTTGCTTCTAGAATTCACCGATTCAGCTCAGCTTTTGAGAGAGAGAGAGAGAGAGAGAGAGAGAGAGAGAGAGAGAGAGAGAGTTTATTTCTTGTGTGTGTGTGTGTGTTTTGTTTAATGCTTCATTTGGGGGGAAAATGTTGAAATTATTCTGTTTTTTGTGTTTTTGTATTTGCAGAATGTAAATGCTGGATAAATTGGTATAGGTGTGAAGTTTAGGTTTCTGAGGTTTCATTATGCTCAATTTTTGACGACAACATATCTCAAGTTTTTTGTTGCTTCTTTCAACTTTAATTGCTTTTCTTGTAGCGATTCAGCTGAGCTTTAGAGAGAGAGAGAGAGTGTATTTATTTATATTTTTGTTTGATGCTTTATTTTGGGGGAAAATGTTGAAATCATTCTGTTTTTTGTGTTTATGTATTTACAGAATGTGAATGCTGAATAATTGGTGTAGGTGTGAAGTTTAGGTTTCTGAGGTCTCATTATGCTCAATTTTTGACGAAAACATCATTCTCAAGTTTTTTGTTGCATCTTTCAACTTTAATTGCTTTTCTTTGACTGCGGAAGAAGGCTTCATTAAGTGAATGTAGAGGTTTGCTTGTTCTAGCTTCTGACGGCTTGTTTTCCTTAGAATAATAATTTTCTGCTTCTTTCCTTCTCAAGTTTTGTGGCATGTGATGCTTTCTTCAAAGCTATTGTAGGTATCAGACAGTGCTTTTTTCGGTTCTAAGCTTACATATCTCTTTAGATCCTTGTCCAGTTTGCATTCCTTATTCTCTTTTCCTTGGGCACTTTATGATTCTCCAATTCTTTTATATTTTTTTCTAATTTATGTGGTCATAATTCAGGTGGTACAATCTAGTTTAATTATTGCGTGTTGATATTCATTTCTGTTGAGGAATTGAAACTCTGGCTTGGTTTCTGTTGCAGGAAATGGCAGGGCCGATGGTCGAGGGGAATGATCCACTCACCGGTCACATAATCTCGACTACTATTGGAGGGAAAAATGGCGAGCCCAAACGGGTAGGTGTTGAGTCCTTATTTTGGGATTTCATTTAGTGCCGCCTTTTAACTATTAGGAAAGTTTGATATCTTAAGAATACATAGCTCATGTTTCCTATCCTAGATACTTAGTGATGCCAAAGGGAACTGGTAGTTGTTTGGTTGTGTGTGATGTTTCTAAGTAATTTGTGACTTGTGTGAATCATCCATTGAAGGGAAGGAAACGACTAACTTTTGATGCTTTGTGCAGACAATTAGTTACATGGCAGAGCGTGTTGTGGGCACAGGATCATTTGGAATAGTTTTTCAGGTGAGTTTCTACAATGATGAAGATAATGTGGTCATCTTTAGGCATTTTTTGGTGCTAATCAATCATAGCTATATTTCCACAGGCAAAATGCTTGGAAACTGGAGAAACAGTGGCCATAAAAAAGGTTCTCCAGGATAAGCGGTATAAAAATCGTGAACTGCAGTTAATGCGGCTGATGGATCATGCCAACGTGATTTCTCTTAAGCACTGTTTCTTTTCTACGACAACCAGAGATGAGCTTTTCCTTAATTTGGTCATGGACTATGTCCCTGAAACTATGTACAAGGTCCTAAAGCATTACACCAATTCTAATCAAAGGATGCCACTGATTTATGTCAAACTCTATACCTATCAGGTATTAGTTTATCTTGTTTGTGTTTTGTCATTTCTCATAAACCATTTATCCTTCAAGTGTATCTAACTTAAAAATTTCAACATCTGTTTCAGTTATTTAGGGGGTTAGGATATATGCATTCAGTGGCTGGGGTTTCCCACAGGGATATTAAACCTCAAAATATATTGGTATGCTACTCAACATTTATTTTCCTTTTATAACTAAAATTCTTAATCATCTGTCCTTGATAAAGTAAACTTCAATTTTGGTATATGGAAGGTGATAGAGTGTGCTGTATTTGCTTTGCAGGTTGATCCGCTAACCCACCAGGTCAAGATTTGTGATTTTGGAAGTGCTAAAGTTCTTGTAAGTCATTTGGCTTTGTTGCTTGATCTTAAAGCTGCTATAATCATAAAGTCTGAAGAATTCAAATGGGTGGATGCATCTTTTGTTGTTCCCTCTTCGGTTGCATGTGCTTGTTAAGATGCAAAAATCACATTTGTTCAAAAACTAACCAAAAATTCTGAAAAAAGGGACACTTAATATTCAGGAAGATATGGCTTAAATTTTTTGAGGATAACTGACCTACTGGTGATTGTATCACTTTTCCTCACGTGCCTTGAGTTATTGCTATGGATATTATTTTGATTACTATAAGTTGTTGATGACACCCAGGAATTCCGTCTTCCTTACCCTGTATGTTAATAATATTCAGGTGAAGGGTGAAGCCAATATATCCTACATTTGCTCTCGTTATTATCGTGCCCCTGAACTTATATTCGGAGCAACTGAGTATACCTCATCAATTGATATCTGGTCAGCTGGTTGTGTCCTTGCTGAGCTACTTTTGGGCCAGGTTTGTGTCATTGCTGTTGTCCTGCATGAGGAGCTTTAATTTTTCTTTCTTGCGCTCTATTTACAGAAACTGAACCTTTTTGTTTCTCTTTCAGCCTCTCTTTCCAGGAGAAAATGCAGTCGATCAACTTGTAGAGATTATCAAGGTGTGCTTTAACTTAATATGATATTTTGATGGATCAGAATAGAGTAATTCTATAGTTTTAAACCACTAAGGCACTAACTATCTTACAACGTTCTCAAATAGGTTCTTGGTACTCCAACCCGAGAAGAAATCCGATGCATGAACCCAAATTATACCGATTTCAGGTTTCCCCAGATTAAGGCTCATCCTTGGCACAAGGTATGTTTGTGTTGCTTATATCTTTTTCTGGTATACCCAAAAAGTTCCCTTCGTATCTGATTGAAAAATTGTCTTTCCAGGTTTTCCACAAACGGATGCCTCCTGAGGCCATTGATCTCGCTTCTAGGCTACTACAGTACTCCCCCAATCTTCGTTGCACAGCAGTATGGTTTGCTTATATAATGCACATCTAGATTCTCAAATCAGAAGATGAAAATCTTCAGTAACAGATCTAAAGAATTTACATTTCTTCATGCAGCTAGAAGCATGTGCCCATCCTTTCTTTGATGAGCTTCGGGAGCCCAATGCTCGCCTCCCAAATGGCCGCTCTTTCCCTCCACTTTTCAACTTCAAGCAGGAAGTATGTTTCCTTAGCTCACTTCTCTTGTCTCTTTCCTTCTTTATATTCTTCCTTCCCATTATTTCTTACTTAACCTCGGATTATCTTGAATCGATAGTTGAACGGAGCTTCACCTGAGTTGATGAACAAGTTGATACCAGAGCATGTCAGGCGTCAAGCTGGTCTGAATTTTCCTGTTGCCCATCCTGCTGGGACGTGATCCGAGTCAAATCAGACGGTATGTTCGTATATTTGATGGATAAGTAGCTAAAAGGCGATGTTATCAGGCGTCGTCCCAAGTCAGTGGTTTTTGAGGTCTCCCAGTGATATTACTGAATATATGCACATATTGGCTACTTCGTCGGTGCGTCTAATATTCTTCGTTGTAGCTAAACAAGCTTCGTCTCTTCTGTACATCCATTTTGGTTTAAACTGAAGATTATGATATGTAGGGAGCAAATATGGTTGTGTTGGTATTAGTGTCAGTCCCAGGCTTAGCAGCAGGATTTTTAAGTGTATTTCTGTCTGTTTTCACTTCCTATTTTATTTCCTTTTACAACCTGTAACTTGTCAAATACTTAAAAGCCTTATTTTGGAGTTGTTACTGCTTTCCTTACATTCGAAGAAGCCATGGCGAGATAAAAATTCTAAAAACAGTAATTTAAGTTGAAACTATAGGAGATTTTCTAGTTTTGTTATGGTTTAATATTGCGTAGGAACTAAATTAATTTTTGGATGGTGGTCGTGAATAGATGCATTATCATGATATACTATCAAATGTATAATCATAAAAGATGCATATTTCATATAGTCAAAGTTTATGAACTGCATTGGTTTCTTAGTTCCTGTATACATATACACACACAGAGACTATAAATAAACCAAGATTTGAGATAGTAAAAAAATTGTGTATTTCGATGTATGGTGCCAATTAAGGTTCATCAATCCTAAAAAATTGGGGCGTATACACTAAGCATTTAGAAGGCTTCCATTTCATTTCTTTTTAAAATGAAATTAAGCATCGTGTTACGAAAGTCGAGTATGATGCAATGCAAGAATTAGTAGAAACTTTTTAGCAATTCATCGGCGCGGAATATATTTATATGCCCAAAGAAAAATGTTTTTGGTCGCTCTAAACTAAAGTTTTGGTCGAGTTATTTTTGCTCTAATTTGCTCATCGCGGTAATAGGGAGGATTCGACATGTTTACAATCAGCAAAGAAGATTATTTTCTGTTACGTTTTCATTTTATTTTATTCTTCCAATTACCCATCAAAGTCAAACAAATTTGATTTGATGTGTCGATCCGAATTCCAAACCCGTGTACACAAAGAAACAAAGTAGTAATAAGATAGATAGGCATCATAGCCTTGCCATTGCCACATTCGTCAGTTAATACATCATATGGTGTAAGAATTCTCAACAAATCTTGCAATGTTCACCAATAAATTACTCCAAACAGCAAGAGTAATAAGGAATATAAATATTTGTTGACTCAAGCGAGTTTCTCTCGCGTTATTGGAGGTGTCTAATATCTCGTCAGTGCGTCTACCCCAACACAAAATTTTGTATGCCCCTAAATCTAATTTATTTTTCAAGAATCATACAACATTATGCCTCCGTATATATGATTATCATATATGAAGCATCCAAGAAAATTTGCAGGCCTCCTAGCCTGACTTGGTGACCTCATGTATAGCGTTCGCCAAGTAACCGACATTGCCGGTAGTGACTCCAGCCATACTGTATTCGAGTTTATAGGATTAGAAGCAGCACACGAGATCAAGATCGAGATTGAGAGAGAGCGAAAGTAAGTTACCTAATACGCCCGTTGCGAGTCATGTAGATGTGAAATTCGTTTGTCAAGCGATCAACTTGCTCAGGAGTCATGCCACTATAGCAGAACATGCCAATCTGTAAAAGTATAAATTTTTCAGCATATGAAAGATCAAGAAATTATCAACAGGTAGAAAGAAGAAAGTCGATTGCAATGACCTGCTTGGTTATGTGCTCCCACGAAAGAGGCGAACCCAGCTTTTCAAGATTTTCTCGTAGAGCAGTTCGCATTCCGATGATTCGATCAGCCATCCCCTGGAGAGGGAAAAAAAGTTAACTCCTAATGTCCCGAGTAGTACAGGAAATCGATTTACAATTTCCAGTCATGTATGGAGAAAGCATTTGTTGCAAGACAATACTAAGTGATCCCGAATACATTTCACTCTAAGCATAGGTGTTAGAAATAATTTTTAATAAACGTCCATAAGCATACTTAAGATTAGCTTAACGATTAAATCATGTGTCTGACTGAAGCTAACTAATACTGCAAAGTATATCGGTGTATTACCTTTACTTCCTTCAGCCACAAGTTTTTCAAATCTGGATCACTAAGAATGATGGAAACAATGAGGGCACCATGAACAGGGGGGTTGCTGTACATGGGTCTCGCAATCTGCTGCAGCTGACTTTTCACAGCCGCAGCTTGTTTTGCATCCTCACAAACCAAACTATAGTCAAGAAAACAGCATATTATTGGACGATGGTTAAGTCTCATTTCATCACGGTTAATTGAAGATGGCATCAAGCAATGAACATTGAATAGTAGTAGGATTTCAAGGTAAGATTTACGCAGTTAGAGAATTTACCTGAGACAACCCACTCTCTGACCGTAAAGTCCCATATTCTTAGCATATGATTGCGAACATCCAATTAGATGGCCATCCTCAAGGAAAATCCGAATTGACTTCGCGTCCCTTTCTGGATCACCACTGGCAAAACCTTGATATGCCATGTCGAAGAAGGCCATATGTCCTTTAACCTGAAGATAGTAAATTTCGTCTCATTAGTAAATTAACACATAGTGTTGTATAATCAATAATAAAAGAATACGCGAACAAGGAACCTTACCTTAAATTGGTAGGAGATCTCTTTCCACTGTTCTTCTGTAGGATCCACTCCAGTTGGATTATGGGCACAAGCATGAAGGAGAAAGAAAGACCCATTTGGCGCATTCTGTTCTCAAAATGAAAAAGAAACGAACAACCTAATTACATTTAGCTATAGAACAAGTCAGCAAATAGACTCATATCTAGGTGTAAAAAGTTATTTCCACCTTCACGTCGTCCATCAATCCAGCGAAGTCCAAACCCTTTGTTTCTGGATGATAGTAATGGAATGTTCTCTGAGGTACATTTGCATCTCTCCAGATGTTGTGATGACTGCCGGAATATCATAGCATGTCAGATTAAGCTCATGCATACCAAGCTACAAGAGAGGAAAGAAACAGGAAAACCAATACTGACTTCGACCAGGTGGGAACAGGAATGTAGATTTGCGAGTCGGGGGAAAAACGCTTTTGGAAGTCCGCGAAAAGTCTGCATGCACCAGTTCCTGAAAGAGCTTGCACTGCTGCAATTCTCTTATCTTTAATCAAGTCAGAGTTCTCCCCATAAGCAAGCTTTAGAGTCTCCTCGACCATGTTCATACTTCCACCCATGGGAAGATATTCCCTGAATCAAAAGCAATTAAGTCTAAATCCTAAGTAAATTAAAAAAACTCTGATTTTAGAATTAGAAGCCATTTGCCTTATTGACATTCTCTAACTCTACATTGATTTCTCCATCATAGTTAGACATAAAAATCAATCTGAGACTGCACCAATGTATCGATCATGTATGCTTTAGAGTTGAGCATTCCACTGAAATTCATCTGTAGTATAACAACATTATGGTCGCACATCTAATTTCAACCTGGTCTTAACATAATACCACTGTATTGTTTCACTAATTTCACATTTTCATTATGGCTTTCATTTTGTGTCCTTGAGAATATAATAGTATTATTCTTCAGGTGTGATAAAGCTATGATGGTCCAAAAAAAATGAAAAATAATAATCACGAATCCTTATCCTCGAGCTGCTAAAAAACAAGGAATCAACAGGAGCATAGATTAAAGTTTGAAACAGGGGACCACTGCACAGCTATATCTTGAAAAGAAATGCATTGAGATGTACACTAAGAATCTTCCATAATTCCTCTATCTTATTACCTAACAACCACCTCCAACTTAATGTGAAATTAGACGGAAAGATCTACACGCTCCCTACTCTATAGAACACCATTGAATCAGGAAATAGTGATAAACAGTATAGTTCAACCGATTATTCACACTATCAATTTGAATTCTCTATAGTAAAACAGTGTTTTTTATACCATTCCATTGTATCAATTCATAATAAATCATCTTAACTACACAGAGACTAAGCACCATCATATTGGAACAAAAGAATCCGATACAAATCAGCGTAGATGACACTTATTTATGAATAATTTGGATAATTAACTCTTTTTTTAAGTTAATAATTTACTGTTTCATTAGTTTTTTAACGAGAAATAGTAAAAATTATAACAAAATAAATACATTACATGTTCAAGTTGCCGGCGATTCTGCTCTCGGCTTCTCTGACGCAGTCCAACACCACCGGCTTTCCGTTATCATCACGATAGGCACCCTTTCCACCGAAACAAACACGCAAAAACAGAATTAGGTAACACAAATAAAGGAAGAAGATCGCACACAGCTATCATAAAAAATTCAAAATACACCAGAATTTAGCTGTAAACGAAGAAATCCGCAACTTCCGCGTTTGCAGAAGTCAACAGAATTCCGCAAAAACCACTGATCTAGTCTTACTAACCTAGCTCGATCAGGCGAAAACAACATCAGATCGAAACACAACACAAAAGGAAACAAAAAATCTAGAAACATAACAACAAAATCCAGCCAAAAAAACAACTAAAAAATCGAAAAATCATCCAAAGCAAAGCGGCGGAGCACTCACGACGCCGACATTGACTTTCTCGGGGCTAGGATCGGCGAGAAAAGCTTCCGTAACGCCGAGGATCGGATCCTTAGCAGCAGGCTCCACGTGGCGCCACCACGCCGTGGACATGGATCGCGCAGCTCCGATCAAGCCGGATTTGGCGAGACGACCCGATGCGCCGGCTCGAACGAGGTGCGCCATTGGAGATTTGAGTTGCGGCGGAGAAGAAGCGAGTGAGCTGAAATGGAAGGAATTGGGAGATTCGATGCGAGCGACTCGGCGGAGTGCTCGACGATTATTTTATTGTTGGTTTTTGTCTAGAAATGCGCAATCTTTTCTAGTTGGACAAAATCGCCGATGTTTTGGCTGCGGAGTCCGGCGCGGATTTGGATTTTACGTGATTGACCCGACTCAGTTACTGTTTTAATCGGGTTTTTGACCAGATAGTGGGGGCGTTATGGGTATTTCACCTTCGATTTTTTTTTTTTTTTTTTTTTCTCTTTTTTTGGATTTATAGGATAATTAGATTGCATCAAGTGATGCGCGTGATGTGAGGGTTCGAGACTAGACGTTACTATATTTTAGTGCATCGAGAAGAAATAGTTTTGACAATATCAAATTCGAAATTTCGAGAAGACATTTTTTTTGGTAGTGTATTTTAGTTTGAGAAATTTTTGTACAATAATTTACAAAAGATATCGACAATTTACTGATTTTATCAACGTTAAAATGATATCGACAATTTACTCATTAGGTTAAAGCACACCATTTTAGAAATTAATCAGTTTTTCCCCCCATAATTCTTCTAATAATAGAATTAATTTCTAATTTGAGGATTCCATATAATATAAAGATAACACTAAAGACAAAGAGATAAAGTGAAGTAAACAAAAAATAGAAAAAATTAGTTTTAAATTGACTATTAATTTCTTATTTTTATGATGGATTCTATAAATAATTAGCTTCTAGATTCTCCAATAATAATTTTAATTTTTGAAAATTAGAAACTATTACCATGATATCCTTAATTCGTCACCAAATGTAGTAAAAACATGATATATATAAAATAATATGATTTTCCTATTATTAAAAAGAGGACGAGTAATGTCAAATTTCAATTACAATTATTTTGGGAGGTCAAAAACTGAAGGACTTGGCTTGATCTTTTGGTAGCAGCTCAGTCTCCTTCAATTTATGATAATGCAAGGACAATAATTCAACTTGATATATAGTTTTCTCTTTTATGTAACATAAATTCAATGTAGTAGCATCGATATCTTCACTTTCATGACATAATCAATTGATATTAGTGGTTTGGACATAACAATTCTCACAATATCAAAACAGTAATAAACTACCTCGAATTATTTCTTTTATTATTATGAGTCGATAATTTATTAGGAGGCTGCCCCAAATATTCCATAAAACTGTGTAAGTTATAAAAAAAACTATTTTAGAGCATATACAAAGTAAATTTCATATATTCCTCAAATATTCCAATTATTTATGCTCACACATAAACCCATATTTATATTCTCGTCCATTTCAAGTGGCCGGCGGAGAAAGATTCGACATTGGTAAAATCTATTTTAAAAATTCCCCACGTCACAATTGTGGAAATCTTACATAATTTGCTTTCTTTTTGGCTCGTTTATTAGATGGTTAAAAATTCACAATTTTATTCGATAAAAAGAAAGTTTCAAATTTAAAGATATCTGAGAAGAATATTAATTTGCACAATAATAATTAGGAGAAACCACGGTGGCTTCGTCATTTATATAAATCTGTCTCATTTGTCCGCTTTCAGTATCATGCTCTGTCACATTAATCTATAATTAAATTGTTGTCTGCTTCATGGGAATATAAGATTTAATTTAGTTTTAAATATTTTATTCCGTTATCATTGTTGACAAATATTAAAAAGAACAAAAGCATTTAAGGATCTAGTCGTTGATGCACTGTCCCTTTTGGTAGAACCAATAATCTTCCACTCTTCACATTTATTATACATTTTATTTTAATGGACATACAAGTTCTCTTGCATACCCTACTTAATTTTGAAGATTATAAAACAAATTTAATGTATTTTAATATAAGAAGAAGAGTATAATATTTAGAGCCTATAAAATAATTATGCGACAGAGGTGTACGACATTTCATTGTGATACTTTCCAAGCTGTATTAGAACTTTAAAAAACTGCATGAAGCATATTGGAAAGACAATTATAGTAAGTACTATACAATAATTTTACAATTTTTTTTTTATTTGAGGAAATACACATCATCTGTTTATTTTAGTCAAATGTGCTCAATGAAACTTACCTCAGACATATTATATATTAATAAAATTTTATGTGCACAAAAGTTAATAATATAAATAATACGTACATATATATACCTTTATATCAAGAATTAATAGATCAATTCTATTATAATTTCCAAAAAAGTTAGATACAAAACGATTGTAATATTATAGTATCATGTAAAAAATGTTGAACTACCTCTAAATATTAAAATAAGTAAGAACATTATAGGTATATCAAAAAATATGATAGTAATACTAGATATTTTGTTAACTCTAAATAATATAACAAGTAAATTAAATTTTTGAGGTGGCTTAATTTGAAGGTAGTTCTCACTCTTTTCCTCATTGTCTCTCATGCATATCGTTCAACTATTGAATTTACTTGTGTTTTTGATTATGTTTCTAGTCATTTTGTTTGGATTAATATATGTTTGTTAAACAAATTAAGCTCCTAAGTAAAGATATAAAAAGAGATGTATTCTATTACTAACACAAATTTTAATAAAATAGATAAAAGTACTCACTTAATGATTTAAAAAGCAAAAATTTAAATCTTAAATTACTCAAACAAATTTTGCTTACTATATCAACGGCGGGTTAGGCAAAATAGCAACAGATCTTGTCCTTCAGTTGTTTGTCATGGCATAGTTTCATGAATTTTATATTATTGAAAATAATTAGTTAATCAAATTGTTCCGAAAATATTTATCAAACTATCATGAAATGTCAATATTTGCAAAGTCACTAGAGCCATAAGATTACATAAATTCGGTATAAGTCATAATCTCGTGTAAAATAATAAGCCTTTTGTTTAATCTCTGACTAAATAATGGAAGAATTGTATTTATCCCTTCATTTTTCTAACATATATGCCAAAATTCATGTGAACTACTAAAGTCTAATAAAGTGCAAAGCAAGCAAATAAAATAAAATAAAAAATATATTACAAAGTTTATATTATAAAGATTTCTTTGTCGTAGTGTCATAGTGGTACTTTTCTTCCAATCAAAGAATTCTGACTATGTTTTTGTTTGGTTGTTGCAGGCAATTCACAGCCTCAAATTTCAAAAATATCATATCGAGTCAACCTACTTTTTACACAAGTCTACTTAAACAAATTGTTATCTATTCATTTACACCAAATTTCCCGGTAAAGAAAGAGAGAACTCTTGCAACAAAATTCAAGACAATTCACATAAATATCTAAAATTCCAAGATTTTTCGCAGATAGAAAACTGGCACATCACTTCTTCTATCGCCTACTTTTGAGGCAGACCACGGAAATTCGCAGTCGCTATCTGAAGGTACGTTTTTTCACTAATCGAAAATTATTCGAGACGAAATCGATTTTTCTTTATTAATGTGTGGATTTTTCACAATTATATTTTTCGTGTTTAACAAACAGATGGGATTTTGATGAATTGATCGAATTATTTTTTCACTAAAAATGGAGCTCGAGTTGCACGATAACGGAGTCGATAAGAGCTCAAGAATTCGAGAAGAAAACAAGGTGTCGGAGGCGGCGGATAAGAAGGCGAACGACGACGTTTTGGTGGCGATAAACGACGAAAACGGCGGGGCAGGAGACGGAGAGAGCTCAAAAGCAGAGAAATTGTGCAGAATTTGCCATTTTAGCGATGATGAATCTTCAGGGGAATCTCAACTCATTTCACTAGGTTGTGATTGCAAAGGAGAGCTCGGCGTTTCGCATAGTAGCTGCGCCGTGGCTTGGTTTTCGCGGAAGGGAAACGGGTACGTTTTCGTGTTTGTCTCGATTTTTGTCTCGTGATTGGTCGTGGGATATTGCATAAGAACGTAGAAAAAAACTAAGAAAAAGTTGTGAATTTGATAGTTTTGTTAGAGCTTCAATGTGGAATTTGATCAAACTGGAATTTTCAATAGAAAATTTAATGAGAAATAACGGTATGTTGGAAGTTTGGAACTATTAGGATCATTAATTTCACGTTACTTTAGACTTATTTTATTGATATATGAGAATATGAGATAACTTGATAAATATTGAGAAGAAGAATCCGATAACTAAGGTATGAAGTAGTCATAAAGATTGAGATCAAAACTAAGAATAAGTTTAACATTTGTACAAGTATCCTTTTGCATCATATGAATATTATACATTCTCAAATATTTCAATTTAAGCTTAACTTTCGTTACATCAATATACATGTCATATATATTGCAAAAGATATACGTACATGTCAAGAGACCTTCATACTCAAATTCAAGCCCAAAATCGCGATATACATATATATTCATATAATCGTGTGTGAAATGACAGTGAGACGAATCTGACACAAATTTCTATGATCAACATAAAAATATCCCAATCCTTACTATGTCCAATCTTGTCTAATTCCTCATCAGAACATGTGAAATTTGTGGGAAAACCGCGCAGAACATCGATCTCAACAACAACGAAGCAATCAACAGTGAAATGTTGAGGTTGGAGGTGAATGAGATGAGGCTGGTAATAGAAGCCATAGACAGCTCGAATGAGAGAAACCGACGTCGTAAGATATCTTTCTGCAACTTCTTGCTTGGCTGCCTTCTTCTTGCATTCATTCTCCCATGGTTTTTTCGAGGAATCGACATGTTGTGATGATCGATATAATGCTTTGTTTTGGATATTTGCAGTCGCTACTATATGAGTAAAATATCCTAAAAGGCATTAGTGAGATTCGAACATGTAATTTCTCAGTCACGAGATCGTCACTCTACTTATATATATATAGAGGCCCAATTGATGCTTAGCATCGATCTTTAATTCGTTGAAATTTTAAACAACCGTAGTTTATGGGAAAGTTTGAATCCACCTTTGTGGCTTAATTCGTGCATTCAAATTCAATGTTGAATTATTTTATTTCCACAAAGATAGGAACCTTACCTTACCTCCACTTCTAGTTGTCTTTATTGGGTCAACCTTAGCTCCACTCCTTCTTGTTTTGCAATTCAATTAAGGGGCAATTTGGCTAATTTTATTTTGAAGAGCTTATAAGTTCTGGTAGCTTTTAAGCTCTTTGAGGAGCTTATAAAATGCAATATCTTAAGAGCTTATAAGTTGTTAAAGTGATTGATAATTGTAAATTTAAAGCAAAAAAATATTATTTAGAAAAGAAAATTGAAAATAAATTAAATGAAAAAGGTAAATGATGAAAATAATAAATTATAATAAGGTTATTTTGGTAAAAAATTGGTAGCTTATAAGATTATGAAAAAGTAAGTTCGGGTTGAGCAACTTATTTTTTAGGGAGCTTCTAAACTCTTGGAGCTTATTTTCACAGCTTATAAGTTGTTGAAGAGCTTATTTTGCCAAACGCTCCGCACCAACTTATAAGCTCCTAAACAGCTCTCAGCCAAACACCCTCTAAGTAATCTTTTTAATCTCTTCAAACCTACCACACATCATACACAAAAAATATCAAGTAGAGAAAGAATAAAATATAAAAATTAACTAGAGTTAAATTATACTCTTTCTGTCGCCATTAAACATGACAATATTTTTGGCTATGAAGATTAAAAAAGTGGTGTTTTTGTGTGTAATGTGGTGTAACTACTTTTGCTGATAAATTTTTTAAGACAATTTTTTTCCTTTTTAGACTTGTGCCATTATTAATGGGATAACCGAACAATCCAAAATAAAAATGGTGCCATGTTTAGTGAGACAAATGGGAGTAACTTTAACAAAAATATTTTGAACTATTAAAAGAATTATTGAAACCACAACTAATCAATATTGTACAAAAACGCCGGGGAGGCATAGCTTAAGCCGCTAAGCAAAGGCATAAAAAAACTCTCATTTGTAAGGCTCTAGATTAAAATTCCGTCTGCGTACGGATATTTTCCACTTTTGTAGGTAGTTGTTACCCCTTTGTGGATGTAGCGAGCGAGTAGTTGTCTCGCCTTTTGTGTGGTATAATGATCTCGTCTGCGTGTGGTTTTAGACTTTAAAATTGTTATAATATATAAAATTGCCATTTATAACTATAAAAGAATATATTGCATAAAAGCTCTCCCAAATGTCATTTTCCACGTCATATAAAAAATAGCTTTTGATTCCCGTTGAACTTGTTGTCGCCGCCGCCTATACTTCAATTGATCAATTCATCATATGCGCATTCAAAATTGTTTATTATTCTCCCCCTTTTTTTCCATTTGGAAAGTATGTGAGATATACATAGAAGTTATGATATTGAATATATTTAACAAATTTGAAAAATTTTAGGTATTAGAGAGTTGTTATCTTAACACACACACACACACACACATTAGATTATGGAAGAAGTTAGATTCAAAATTCATATTATAATGTATATTATTGGAAAGCTCTTAATATCTTTAATACCAAATTAATTTTATTTAAATTATTACAATTCAGAAAAAGTTATAGTACATATAAATAAATGCAAAGTTCGTATGAAACTAAAATGTGCAATAAATTTATATATGACAAACAATATAATACAATCTTATAATCTTATAGAAAATATCTAAAAAATCTAGCTCAATAAATTTATATCATATGACATATTGTTAGAAATTAAACTCTGATCAGAATCTAGTTCGATGTAAAACCATAATTAGATCTAAATTATATGAAAATTTTGAAAATTATAAATAAATGTATATGAAAAATTACCATAATAAGTTATATGAAAATTATTTGATACATGAATGTATTAGAAAAGACAATTAATAATTGGAGATACAACAACTAAATTTAGTCAGCGGAGCCTATATGTAAATTTAACTAGGATAAAAAGTCGAAAATCCTCAATATCAAACCACTTCTGTAAATATCATAGTTGATACATGGAGATATTTGCCTCCCATATTTTCTGGTGTCTTTAAACAATGAAAATGCTATTTCTTTCGAATTTTGCATTCAAAGGAAATTCCACTGAAGTGATAGAATCTAGTTTTTACAAAAAATGTTGGTATTGGAAAACGATGTCGTTGTTGGTATAAACGATGGTGATGGTAGATCAAGAAACAATGGAAGTTCAAACGCAGAGAGATTTTGTAGAATTTGCCATGAATTTGTGAATGAAGAATCCTCTCAACTTATCAAATTAGGCTGTGATTGCAAAGGAGAGTTTGGTTTTTCGCATCGGAGATGTGCTGCAGCTTGGTTTACGCACAAGGGAAACCGGTATGATTCCTTTGTCTCGATTTTTAAAACGTTGCAATAATCATACTATCTACTCCCTCCGTCCCATTAGTATTGACACCATTTTTTTTTAGTTTGTTCTATTAGTAATGGTACATACTAAAAAATGTAAGAATTTTACCTTCAAAAAACTAGTCAACTTAGTGGAGCCCACCATTTTACACACAAAATACCACTTCCTTAATTTTCGTGCAAAAAAGATAAGGTGCCAATACTAATGGGACGGATGGAGTAATTTTTGTGAAATTTGAGTAAGATGGTATGACGGGTCAAATAATTGAATTCGAAATAACATGCTTATAATTTCAGACGTGTTGGGAGTATTTTAATCGGTACATTAATTTGACTCACGAACTTATAAAGGAGTATAGTATTTTTTTACCCTTAATACAATAAAATAGCAAGCATCCTTTTGTTGATGAAATGACGTTGTTGTAACTTGTACATTTGAAAAAACCTTAAGGATCCACTATAATAATACCTATTAGGTTCTATACTCATATATTTATTTTTAAAATATTTACCTTGAACTTTTTATTTTTAGAAATTGTTATTATTAGTGAAATCAATAGTGAAATATTGTGATTTGTGAGACACATATAAATAAAACTATGGGATGAAAGATCTTATCCGTGGAAAAACTACGTATACTGTAGTTACAACAAAATTGAAAGGATCATTAAAATTGCATCGTTTTAAAATGTCATGTTGCAAATGGGGTATATAAATGCCTTATTATTTATTTGCAATAATTAATAATTGCCGGTTAATATTAATTTCGGCAGGTAAAATCATATATATCTCATACTGTAATATTTATTCTTGATGCACCATTTAATTAATTAAAGATCAAAATCAAGAGATCACTATTTCAATACCAGAATATGTGAAATTTGTGGAAAGATGGCGGAAAACATCAGCATCGCAGTCGAGAGCTTAACAATGACGTTGGAGGAGAGAGAGAGGCGGCTAGAGAGAGAAACCGCCGGCGACAGCTCCGACGAGGAATTTTCTTCTTGTATCAAAATCCTTATGATAATCTGCTACGCCTTGTTTCTCCCCATCATGTTTCTCATCACTGTAACAATTTGCTTGCTTGTTCTTCAGTAATCGTTCTTACAATAAAATTTCTCAAATTAAACCCTCCAATAATAATAATATTAAAAAAATAATGAAAATTAAAAATACAAGTAGTTTAGTAAATTATATTTTTGGTTATTCCACATCGAAAATCTCCAAATAAAAGAATTTTTGAAAAATGGTCTTTCTATTTACCCAACCAAAATATCGACGAAATGGTTGAAATTAATATTATTCAATGTGCATCATCAGTTTTATTTGGCCGACTAAAAAGTTTATTTAATTTAAGATATCTTTGATATCTAAAATTTTCTTTTATATATAGCAAGTAAATAATTAAAAATATTATCCATTTTTTCGATGTCACCAAATATCAAATAATAATTCACATAGAATGAAAATTCGCACATCCAGTTAGGTTTGCTTCAATTGAGAATTCACGCATGAAAGCAATAATATCTTCAATTTAATATTACCATGAGAATATATAATTTCAATTTAATTAATTTTATCAAAGTTTTTTTTTAGTTATTTGCAATTTTTACTAAGAAAGATAATGATTATAATAACAACATATATTTCATTATTCAATATTTTATAAGTTACTATAAAACACGAATAATAAAATTACTTTTTAATCAGATTTGAATGAGGGCACTATGTTTCTTATCATTATCACTATTTTACTTTTTAATCAGATTTGAATGAGGGCACTATGTTTCTTATCATATTATTCATTATCACTATCTATATATCTTTAAAGACAAATCAAGATTTTTAAATTGATTTGAAATCAATTTTAAATTGATTTAAAATTGTATGGCAATATTGTAATATCTTCAAAAAATTAAGGTTTATTATGTATAAAAAATACTAATTAAGTTGGTTGAAATGGATTGGAAAAATCGTGAGTGGTGTTAGAATGTTAGTGGGGAGCTAATTTCTATTTTTTAAATTTTAAATTTTTATTTTACTTTCTTTATTTTAAAAATTAGATAAAATTGATTAATAAAAAAAAAAATTCAATATGCATATCAAATTAAAGATCGTAAAAAAAACTTTAATTTGATGTATGAGAAAGTTAATACCATTTTAAATTTAAAGTTAATTTTAAAATATATTCTAACATTAAAAAATCCTTCCTAATCCATTGTAACTTCCACTTTTATTTCCAAATTTTTTTATTTCCTTCATTTTTTACTTTTCAATTTTTTTTTTGTTTTAGAATTATTATACTATATTTGTTCTTTTTGCCTTTTTCGTATTTTCACTTTTATATTTTTATCACTTTTAATTACTTAGTTATAATTAAATGACAATATTATTCATTAATCTACAAATTTTTAACAAAGCTAAGTACATTATATGATGTAAATTAATTATATATATATGAAAATAATATTTGTCCGCGCATCGCGCGGGGGCAAAAAACTAGTTTAGATTAAAACACCACATACTAGTTATTTAATTCATATAGCAATAATAGAATATATTCAATGTTTTTCTTAATCAAACAATACAAAATAATAGCCGATTGATATTGAATATTCTACAAATATACCATGAATAAATGGCGTACACAAGGAAACATGATGGTAGGGGTTCTATTATTTCTTCTCGATACTAATTTTCCATTGATTTAATAATAAGTTCGCTTAGAAAACATAAAGAATCATCAATGTATTCTTTTATTAAAAAATTAAATTTCTACGTAAGCGAAAAAAACGTTGTCCTTATTAATAGAAAGACAACCACATATATAATTTTTAAGTTATAGTTTGGATTAAAAATATTATATATTTCAATTTTTTTCTCTCTCTTTCTCTTCAATTTAAGCCCCTCATCATCCCAAACCCTTAATAATTTAATATTTAATGATGTTGACTCGGTAGAAGCTGGAGATAAATCCTGATAATTTTAACAAATTTAATAAAAAAAAAAATACCCAAAAAAATATATTTTATAGGGGCTTAAGCCCCTCCCCCTCCTTTACTATGTCATTGAAATTATTTTTATTATACTAATACAAATATAACAAAAACCACTAATGTATAACTATTCTACTAGGAAAATATCGTCCATTTATAATCTCTCCTAATTTATTTTGTCTGCGTGCAAGAAACTGGTGGAGTTACTCCTAATTAATTTATTCCAATCCGTATAATTACAAAACAAATAATTGACATTGGATACTCATACTCCCACGTATTATTTTTCTTACCCCATAAATCTCTAACATTTTTATATTTGTTTTTATATGCTGAATACAACATGCCAGATAGGTATTACTATCATTTTCCTTATGTTAATTATTATATTAATATATTACAAATGATTATATCTTCAAAATTAATATTGTAGATAATTTGTGTGGTTTAAGTAAATGAACATTAATTTACGTATAGCGAAATTAAGGAGGTTGGCACATGCATGCACGTGAACGAGGACCAAGGCATGTGGGCCGCTGACAATTATTATATATAATTCACTTACAATAATCGTAATTCCCAAGTCCTAATAATTTTTAATTATACCCATAAAATTAGAGTTCATTAAAATAAAGACAAAAACCTAATCAGACAACAAGATTAGGATTAACACAGAGGTCAATGATCAAATTAGTATATTTTTTTCCATTCCTAAATATCGATAAGGATTCGACAATTTTTCTTGTGGACAAAATTCTTCATTTTTATTTTTAATTTTATTTTGAAGAAAAATGTCTTAAATCTAGCTCCATATAAAAATACATAACATTTAAATGCAAAAATTGATCCTCATATATAAAAAAAAATTCAAAATAACTTTACCATTTATTTATACCATGAAAGTCGTTTAGAGCATACATTAAATATATACGAGTTTTTGCTAGTTAGTTTCTAATTAAGAGCATATCATTGTAATGGAATCTGTAATATGATAACAATAATAAAATTTATGTTTTCATTTTAAGGTACAGTACTTGAAAGTTGTAATAAATGTTTTTATCGTTAAATCCCCAAATGCACAATTTTAGAATATGGATTAAAATATTCGGGTATTAATTAATTATTAGATCCCAGGCCTTGCCAACTGGGAAAAATGTACAGACAAAACAAAACAACTTAAATTTGAGCCATGACCCATGTTTTCTCCTCACCAAATTATTTACTATTTATTCATAAATTCTTGTTCCCAAATGATCCATATATAATTCCATATACACCAAGTTAATTAGGAAATCTAGAAGTCAAAAATATGTTTTTGAAAAAAAGGGAAATAGAGGGGAGATTGTGTACACAAAAATTACAATATTTCATGCATGAAGTAGATCGAGCGTAGTAGTATTTTATTTTCCCTTTATTTATTTATAGTATGAGTCATAATTAGTAGGAAAAATAGGGGTAGAATTATAGATGTTACGGCGCCTTTATGAGTAGCTAGCAATTAATTAAGGTTAGTAAAAATAATCCTCCATGTGGAAGAATGAAGAGACAATTAAGTTTTGTAGGGGACCACTAATGTCACCCATCAACATAGCATATTTAAGAAAAAATCATAATCAGAGTGCAGACATCTATCATTTCTTATCTTTTTCTTTTACTTTATTCTCTTTTGAAAGAAAATAAAAATAAAAAAAATAATTAGTCCATCCATAATGACCCCTCAATTCTCAAATACCCCCCATTAATGATTACATAAATCTTCTTCAAGGGGCTGGGCTGTCAAAAACCTGATCTGGTCAACTTTTTTTAAATTTTTTATCTATTTCCATGCACAATACTAAAATTTTTTTATCTATTTCCATGCACAATACTAAAAAATTCCGTGATGTGAAAATAAAATTTTGACGTTAACAACGCATAAATTAAAGAAAGGGTGAACATGAGAACTGCTAATAAATGACTAAACCCATTCTACATTATTTCTTAATCCATACACTAATAAATTATAAAAAGATGGAGCCGTGCACTAATAAATGACTAATCTATTATTAAGCATAAATGGGCCTAAATTCCCGAACCATAATATATTTGGGCTCAGCCCACACTATTTTCCACTTTTATTATTTCTTCAATCACGTAAAATATCTTATTAGAAAGAAAAAAAACCTCCAAATTAATTAGCATTGGTTAATTATTATTTTCAGAACATTTTTCCACTTGTTTCCTCAAAGATTCTGCTTGTTGAATCCCTCTTTTGGAATTAGGGATGTCAATCAAATTAAAAAATATACCAAAATGAGAATTTGAACCGAAAAATTAATCGATTGGCTAGGATATAACTAGCCAGAGCCCGTCTGGCTCGAAGCTGAGTGAGTTGGTCTAATTGACACCCGAAACATACCTACTACTGGTTGAAATTAAGCAACATGCATATAGTATATCCTAATATAAGTAGGTACATTTGAGTGATTTTTGACATAGGTTTAAGTGAAATGAATATCAAGATTGTTTGAGCAAACTTTCCAAATAGAGATTCAAAATGTATCTTCCAGTGGATAAGACATCAAGCCTTTTCTCACTAGGTTCGTATTTCCCTTTCCTGAGCTGATAACGATGAGTTACAGCTGAAATCGTATAATTCTCGCCTTCTATCGTCACGCTCTCACCACACTGCACATTCTGCATCATAAAAATTAGACAAACATTTGCGTTAGGCCGGCCTAACATTAGGCCAATTGTTTGCCGCTCCTATTCTAAGCCATGAATCGAGCGAGGGTGAGCCGAAGGCGAACCCGGAGCGAGCCGTAAAAGCATAATTGTTGCCGGTCTCATTATCTATATATTAATTATCGAA
>JAYJMF010000073.1:2194462-2208759 GCA_036873715.1 Salvia sclarea
TAACTTTTTAATAAAAATATTTACAAATTATGACATAAAATGATTCCCGTCGAATTTCGACGGGTTACAACCTAGTTTTAAATAATAGGAGTTGCATTCAGCATGGTTTCCATTTCTTTCATATGCTCTTAAAATAAGATGTGAGAGATTTCGAAAGTCAACTGTACAAATGTAAATGTGTTTCTAATCTCATTGGGATTTACAAAAGATCAATACAACACATAATATTTCAAGCAAAGAAAGAAAAAAATTGTCAATTGATGATCCGATTGTAACTTTTGACATTAAAAAGAGAACCTTTTTTTTTTTTTCTAATGTAGACTATATGTAATGAATGCTTATAAATAATGTTCCTCACTGAGTTTGGCCTTGGAACCATAAAAAAATATTAAATGGCCCATATTAAACAATTACTACTATAAAGTCTATAGTCTATAGGAAAAGTCTTTTTTATTTATTCATCGTGAAGTCAGTAGGTAATGTTAAATTTTGTCAACGGGTAAATTTAGTCAACGGGAGTAATACAAAATAATATTTCAACATTAGGTCCCACCCTTGAGACAGCTTACTATATTTTCAACAAAGTTCCACTAAATTTGTCCAGAACAATTTCCTTACGACATTTTTCGTTCTATCAATTTTACATATTTCCTTTTATAATATACCTCATATACATCTCAATTAATACTTTAGTAAGAGATGAATACATAAAAATACTTCAAAAGATCCAAGCTAGTATCCCTCATTTTTTCGTGTGTCACCTTGTCTTCTCATTAAATCTATTATTATACAATTTCTTTGTTATAATATTGGGAAATATATTTAACTTTTACTTTAAATAATTAAATTTTTAAAAAATTATATACTCTAATTTTAAATTTATCAATCCTAGATATGAATTATGAACTACTAAAAGTGAAATTAAATAATAAAAACTGATTATAATACCTTAATTAAATGAATGGAACCTTGTTAAAAATTACTCCCTCCGTCCCACGAAACATGTTACATTTCTTTTCAGCACGGAATTTAAGGAGCTAGTGATAGTATTGTAAGTGAGCAGGTAATAAAGTGAAAAAGTGATAAGGGAGTGAAATTGGAAAGTAATAAGGGGTGCAATTAGTTAAGATAATTGTACTTTAAATCCCTTATTTTTTTTATAATCTTAATCCAAAATAGAAATGTAAAAAGTTCCGTGGAACGGACTAAAAAGGAAAACGTAACAAATTTCGTGGGACGGAGGGAGTATATAAGTAAAATAAGATATAAAATTGAAATTGACGAAAAAATATGAAAAAAGAAAAATGAAAGTGGTACACCGGATCTCTAGTGCTCTGAAAGAGCTAAAATCGAACGTTTTCGTCAAAATTAAAATATAAGAATTTTTTTATCAAAACATAAGAAAATACGAGACATGCAAAAGAATACAATAAATTAATTAAAATTCGGAAATACCTTTATACACAATAAACCACTAAGGTTGCGTTCTCTTTGATGGATAAATTATCATTTTCCATTATCATGGGAAAATGTGGGAAAAGAGAATATTTGCCCTTAAAATTTTTCCTTCTTTTCCATCTTCTTATCTAAAAAAAGGAGTTTTACTCTTTCTTCCTCCTCATTTTCACTCAAATGGAAGAATAATATTATCCCACTTGCAAGGAGTGAAAATATTATCCTTCTATTGGAGTGAAAATGAGGAGGAATAAAGGATAAAACTCCATTTTTTAGATAAGGAGATGAAAAAGAAGGAAAAATTTAAAGGCAAAATGTTTTCTTATCCCTCTTTTTCACATGATAATTTTCCATCAAAGAGAACGCAACCTAAAAATAAACATTACCTACACGGCTACACCATCTCTATCTAGAAGAAAACTACAAAAAAGTGAAGAATGAAAGCAATAAATTAAATAAGTCAAAATAATTGACTCAAGACTCAAAATGAGTATGAAAATGGAGGGAAAGAGACGACTTGGCACAACAGTTCTCCACAAACATTTCATGAAGTAAATCAAACGTAGAATTTTTTCAATCTTCTTCCCCAATTCCAACATCTCTCTCTCTCTCTCTCTCTCTCTCTCTCTAGATGAATCATCGACAGGCTATCCAAATCCTCTGCGCCGCGCTCTATCTCTCAACCAACTTCAAACTCAGCAACGGAGCTGCTACACTTTCTGCAAACCAAACTCTCGCTGATGACGGAGCGGCATTAATCTCTCCATCTCAAATTTTCGAGCTCGGATTCTTCTCCCCGAGCTCATCCGCAGCCAGATATTTGGGGATTTGGTACAAAGCCACACCAGACGTCGTCGTTTGGGTCGCAAACAGGCAAAATCCGATCCCCGCCCTAAACGGAGCTCTAACCTTATCCAAAAATGGCGATCTGATTCTCACCTCAGCGCAAGGTACAGCTCTATGGTCTTCAAATTCCTCCTCCGCAGCAGCGTCAGATCCAATTCTGCGGCTTACTGATTCCGGAAACCTAGTGATTGAAGAGAAATCGAAGAAATTATGGCAGAGCTTCGATAGCCCTAGCGACACTCTGCTGCCGGGGATGAAGCTGCTGCAGGAGACGGAAACCGCAAATGCGAATGTTCTGACGTCGTGGAGGAGCGAGAACGATCCTGCAATTGGGGATTTCAGCTTCGGAATTGTGAATCACGGATTGTCTCAGATAATCACGATGAAGGGGAAGGAGAGGTGGTACAGAGCCACATACTGGGACGGCCATTTCCCGGGGTTCCCTGATTCCGTCGACGTGACGTGGAATGCCGAGATCGGCACCAGCGGGGGCGAGCTGGTGTCGATTTCGCAGCCGTTGAACGAATCGGTGCAGACGAGGCTGGTCATGAACAGCTCCGGCTCGTTCCAGCGGTTCGTGATGGACGAGCGAGGGGACGGCTGGTTGCTGATGATCACCTCCCCTCGGGACTCGTGTGACAACTACGGGTGGTGCGGTTTCAACGGCGTGTGCAGGATTTACAAGACGCCGGAGTGCGAGTGTTTGAGGGGTTTCCAGCCGAAATCGGAGAAGGAGTGGAGGTTGTTTGATTGGAGAAGCGGATGCAGTAGAAAGCTGCCGGTGGATTGCCGGAAGGAGGATGGGTTTCTGAGGGTTCAGGGGTTGAAGTTTCCCGACTCATTGAGCTTTCGACTGAACACGAGCATGAGCATTGAGGGATGCCGTGATCAGTGCTTGAAGGACTGTAACTGCACAGCTTATGCTGATCCATATTTCAGAAATGAGACCAATTGTTTGATGTGGTTTGGGGATTTGATCGATATTAGGGAGCAGGCTACGGATGTCCGTGATGGCCCGATCGTGTACATTCGCGTGCCTGCTACAGAGCTAGGTAAAATGGAGCATCTCTTATCCGAGAACTGCATAATTGTAAGTGAAATGTGGGAAACTAATGATTGATTTCTTGGTGAAGATAACTCGATGGACTCGACTAAGAAGGCGAAAGGATCTGCTGCAAAGACTAAGTTGATACTTATAGCTGTTTTCACCACTATGTTTATCTTGGTTTTATGTCTTGGAGGCTTACTTATATGGATGAGATGCAGGAAACAAGGTTATATTGCTAATCCATGGATGAAAGAATTTTTTTTAAAGAAAAAATGAGATTTTGAAGAACATTTGTAGCTCTTTTGACAGGTTATAGAAGGGCCAGTGAGGAACTAGAGTTACCTTTATTCGATTTGGGAACCATCGCAGCTGCCACGAATAACTTTTCAGGGGAAAACATGCTCGGAGAAGGCGGTTTTGGACCTGTGTATAAGGTGAGGAGATACATATGCATAAATAAGTGACCATCTATGATTAAGATGTGATGTGTGTTTTTAACTTATTTGAATGGCTATTGCAGGGAAGCCTATCATCGGGGCAAGTAGTTGCGGTGAAACGAATGTCGAGGTATTCTGGACAAGGCGATGAAGAGTTCAAGAACGAGATCATTTTGATCTCGAAGCTCCAACACAGGAATCTGGTCAGAATATTGGGATGCTGCGTCGAAAGGGGGGAGAAGATGCTAATCTACGAGTACATGTTGAACAAAAGCTTGGACTATTACATTTTCGGTTTGAACATCTTTCATGTGTTTTCAACACATTGAAGCCAGAAATTATGTACTTTTTAAATCAACACTCACTGAAATTCTTGAACACTTGCAGATGAGGAAAGGGGGTTCCTGTTAGATTGGCCGAAGCGCTTTGAAATCATCATGGGGATTGTGAGGGGCCTTATGTACCTCCATCACGACTCAAGGCTCAAGATCATCCACAGGGACCTGAAAACGAGCAATATCCTGTTAGACGAGAGCTTGAATGCCAAGATCTCGGATTTTGGTATAGCAAGAATGTTTGCAGGGGATCAGACTGCAGCAAGAACGAAAAGAGTTGTCGGGACATAGTAAGTTTTTCACACACACACACGCATGTATATGTGCGATGTTGTTACAGAGGCTAACGAGTGAAAGCTCATTGCAGTGGCTACATGGCTCCGGAGTATGCATTTGATGGGAAGTTCTCGATCAAATCAGACGTATTCAGCATGGGGGTCGTGATACTGGAGATAGTGAGTGGGAAACGGAACAGAGGCTTCAACAGCGCTTCCTCCTATCAGAACCTTCTTGAGCAGGTGAATGAAGCTGCTATCGAATCTCCATAGTTGCTTGTTTAAGAAGAAATTCAGGAATACTGATAAAACTGCATGAACTGATGCAGGCATGGCTACTTTGGAATGAAAATCGGGAGTTGGAAGTGATGGATCCGTTCTACAAGAGCTCGTACGTGGAGTCGCAAGTGAAGAGGTGCATTCGGGTCGGGTTATTATGCGTTCAGAGCATAGCAGACGACAGGCCGATGATGCCGTCTGTGGTGCTCATGTTGAGCTCAGAGGATTCAGCCTTGCCTCACCCCAAGAAACCTGCATTTTTCATGCAGAGTGATTCAAGAAGTGAACACAGAAATGAATCAGATAGTTTGAAGTTTAATAGTGCTACAATGACTATGAGTGATGTAGAAGCAAGATAGGTGTTAAAACATGAAAGAGGGTTTATGTAAATAATAGATTAATAGTAACTTATTTTAGTCAGTCCAATTTTTGTTAGTCTATGTTGTTCCTGTTCCATATTGGTCATGAGGTATCTTGATATTGTAGGGACTTGAAAATAAAATGTGTTATGTAATGTAAGAAAATGATAAAATTGATGTACTTAGTGGAAATTAGTTGAACTAATTAACTACTATTAAACATTGACTATAGAGTATAAACACAAATACCTCATGTAATGGAACACAACTGGCTAAATGAGTAATCTAATAAATCTCAATTATAATTTATGAATTCTCAATTAGAGTTTAATGATTCTTAATTGGAGCTCACTGATCCCAGTAAGATATATCATTGCACAATTAAATTTAATGATCAAATCAATTAATCAAATGATTGACAGACCATTTTATTTTGATTTAAAACTAGTAAATTAGATCATTAGTGACCTTAATTGACCATTTTTTCCCCAATTAATCAACTAATAAATTGACAGTTCAAATTTAGATATGGAAGTTAGAAGCTCGATAGACCAACCACTTTTATTTTTATCTTCTTCTGTTTATCGAGAGTTCTTATTTTTTTCCACAAGATTTCAAACAATTTCAACAATGAACTCATTCTTACGCACGTGTGTGCCAAACATCACACAAATTCATAATTGTAGTCTTACAAATCACACTCTGTTCACACACAAAAGATTAATTATTCCAACCTTTCAGAATGTTCTTTTCTCGTCAGCAATTAAAGATTTGAATTTTCTAATGTAAGCCTACACGAAGTTTCAACAGTGAGGCCCCACAATTGAAAATTCTAGCAAATTTTCCAAATTAAACTACAACTACATGTACCTACTTTGGAAACTTTAGCACTATTTGTCAATCTAAGCTTTTCCACTACAACACTTTGCAATATTAAATTTCTCAATTTTCGATAATGGGATCTCAAATTTCAAATAAAATAATATCGTAACCAATGACACTCAATTACTCATTATTGACCAAGTCAAATAGTAACAAAAGCAAAATTTATTCAGCATACCTAAAAGGTTGTATTCAGCAGCTGTCTCGTGAAGAAAGCATTTATTGTCATAAAATTCATAAAACTAGAAATTGTTGCCTCCATTTCATCAATGGAGTTCTTCTATGCAGCTCTCTATCTCTTAACCATTTTCAAATTCTCTTCTGCAGCAGATACACTTTCTGCAAACCAAACTCTTGCTGATGGAGAAGTTCTAACTTCTCCATCACAAATGTTCGAGCTCGGATTCTTCAATCCGGGCTCGTCCACGGCCAAATTCTTGGGAATATGGTACAAAGCGACCCCAGACATCGTCGTGTGGGTCGCCAACAGAGAGAGACCGATCACCGGCCTTAACGGATCGCTAACTTTATCGGAGAATGGCAATCTGGTCATCACCTCAGCAGAAGGTGGAAACATATGGTCTTCAAATTCCTCCACAGCAGCCTCGAGTCCATTTCTGCAGCTCCTGAATTCCGGAAACCTTGTCGTTGTCGTCCAGAATTCGTCGTATATCTGGCAGAGCTTCGACTACCCGGGCGACACTAGGCTGCCGGGGATGAAGCTAATGCAAGACATTGGTGATGAAGAGGGTAAATATCTGACCTCATGGAGAAGTGTTGATGATCCATCTATGGGGAATTTGAGTTACAAGATTCAAAATGAAGGATTATCTCAAACCATAATTCAGAAAGGGAAGGAGATAGTAAACAGGGTTGTTTTTTGGAATGGGAATTTTGTGGGGTATCCAACTTCAACTGATCCAGCTTGGAAAGTTGAGATTGAAACCAACAAGGGTAGGTTGGTCTCAGTTCTTCAGCCCTTTTATGACTCGGTTCACGCCAGATTAACCATGAATTACACGGGTTTTCTCCAGCGATACGTGATGAACGAGAAGAAAGACGGTTGGATTCTCATGATTGCACTCCCACACGATATGTGTGACGGTTACGACGTGTGTGGGAGCAATGGGATCTGCAAGATTTACAAGAATCCAGTGTGTGAGTGTCTGAGGGGATTCCACCCGAAATCCGAGAGCGAATGGAGCGTGTTCGACTTTAGAGGAGGGTGCACCAGGAACGTGTCTTCGGATTGCCAGAAAGAAGAAGGGTTTCTCGAGGTTAAAGGGATCAAGTTCCCCGATTCGCTGGATTTTCGACTCAACACTAGCATGACTAGTGAGCAATGTCGCGATGAATGCTTCAAGAACTGCAACTGCACGGCTTATGCCGACCCTTTCTTCAACAACGGGAACAGCTGCATGATGTGGTTTGGGGACTTAATTGATATGAGGGAGTACACTACAGAATCGGGCCCAGCACCTAGCATCCACATCCGCGTGCCTATCTCAGAACTCGGTAATTGAATCTTTTGATTAGGTTAAGGTTGTTTTTTGCAGGGAAAGTGACATGCTTATAAGACTGTTTTTATCATTTGACAGATCAGAATAAGGGACTGACAAGGACGGCAATCATAGTTATAGCGACTGTTTCTAGCTTGGCGGTGCTTATCTTGGGTGTGGCAGTTTGGGGCGTATTTCTAAGGACAAGGCGAAAGAGACGAGGCTACGTCACAAGACTAGGTTACATCACTAAACCTTTCTATGAATGAGATACACTCATACACTATACTAACAAGCATTATTATAGACACTGAAATATGTTTATGATTTATGAACTCTATTGACAGATTCTAAAATGACCGGAGAGGAATTAGAGTTACCTCTCTTCGATTTGGCAACCATTGAAGCAGCCACAGATAGTTTTTCGGAACAGAACATGATCGGCGAAGGTGGTTTCGGTCCTGTTTACAAGGTAAAACACCATTAAATACGCATACATAAGAATTAGGTATAGATGTATAGTTTCTATATTTGAATATGGTTGTTGCAGGGAAACCTTTCAGCAGGAGAAGTAATTGCAGTGAAAAGAATGTCAAAGATTTCTGGGCAAGGCCACGAAGAGTTCAAAACGGAAATCAACTTGATTGCAAAGCTTCAGCACAGGAACCTCGTCAGGATTTTGGGGTGCTGCGTTGAAGGGGAGGAAAAGATGCTGATCTACGAGTACATGCCGAACAGAAGCTTGGATCATTTCATTTTTGGTTCGACTAAATCCCTTTATAGCCAATTATCATAGCTCATAATCGGATATGTATATTTACACTGACTAAAATTCTCGATCAGCTACTGGAGATCAGCGAAGAAGGGCGCTGTTGAACTGGCCAAAGCGGTTTGAGATCATTATGGGGATTGCACGAGGCCTTCTTTACCTCCACCATGATTCCAGGCTCAACGTCATCCACAGGGACCTGAAGACGAGCAATATCTTGTTAGACGAGAACCTAAACGCAAAGATTTCAGACTTTGGTCTAGCAAGAATGTTCGAAGGGGATCAAACAATAACAACAACAACACGAGTTGTTGGAACATAGTAAGCATCTCACAAACATATGTACATATGCAGTCGTTTCTTTGAGTCTAATGTGAGGGAAAAAAAAACTTGTTGTAGCGGCTACATGGCTCCAGAGTATGCATTTGACGGGAAATTCTCCATCAAGTCAGACGTATACAGCCTGGGCGTTATGATATTGGAGATCGTCAGTGGACAGAAGAACAGAGGATTCAAGCATCCATCCTGCTACAAGAATCTTCTAGAACAGGTGAAAACAGTATCACAGAATAATTTAGCAAAACCTATAAAACTGCAAAGATTCAGCCAATGAATGTGGAAATAAGCTGCAAAATCTGTTTATAGGCATGGCATTTTTGTAAGGAAGGCAGAGAGCTCGAACTGATGGATCCGTGCTACAAGCATTCTTACCTGGAATCCCAAGTGACGAGGTGTGTCCGAGTCGGGTCATTGTGCGTTCAGAATGTGGCAGACGACAGGCCAAGGATGACAGATGTGGTGCTCATGTTGAGCACCGAGGATGCAGTGTTGCCTCAGCCCCGGAAGCCCGGTTTTTTCTTGCACGGCGACTCCAGTTTCTCACAGAGCAACACTACGGGAAGCACCGGTGGCGCAGTAACCATAACCGACATAGTAGCCAGGTAGCTGTTGAAAAGGGAGGAAATGCAAAAGCAAAACCAATTCAGCTTGATGAAGAGATATATATTGTAACCTTTGTGTATTTGGAGTTGGAGGGTCGGGATAATCTTGAGATGTATATATAGCAGATTGTTACAGCATTCTATTCTAATATGAGGAATCACTTTTGCAGAGTTCAATACCAAGAAAAATCATACCAACACCTAGTGTTAACATTATCTCAAGACAAAATTGCTCACAGAGAAAATATTCTAATTTGACTATTGCAATCAAGTTATAATATAGTAACAAATTAAGCAGTCTGACTTGGTAGTATAATCAATTGAATAATACAAATACTAATTCTCAGGTCCCACAATTCACATTCCGCATATAAAAGATCTTGCAATACCATGTGAAAGGGTCATGACTCATGGCAACAATACCATATTTTAAGACAATAGAATTTAATTAAATACATTATATACAAACTCAATGTTAGTGTGGACGTAGGTATTGGTCAATATATCTTTGCGTTGAAGACAAAGAAAATGTGTAAGTCACTGAATTTTATGAAATGTCAAAAAAACTGTTATTGCAAATTTCTAATTTCCAAGTGTCACTAGTACTATCACTCGACATAGACAAATCTGAGCAGCAGTCACCACACGTTAGGAATGTACATTTTTCAAATTTTATGACTAAATCAAATTGAGAATAATCTTGATTCTCTTCCTTTTGTAAATGAATCATCAAGCCCTCCTCTCTACTGCTCTCTGGTTTTTAACCATTTTCAAGTTCTGCGTTGCCGCTGATACAATTTCTCCAAACCAACCTCTTGCTGATGGAGAGCTATTGGTTTCTCCATCCCAAAGATTCGAGCTCGGATTCTTCTCTCCGGGCTCGTCCACAGCCAGATTCTTGGGAATCTGGTACAGAGCCACACCAGACGTCGTTGTTTGGGTTGCAAACCGGGAGAGACCGATCATTGGCTCACCGGGTATCTTGGCCTTATCCAAGAACGGCACACTGGTTCTTAACACAGCTCAGAGGTCAAGGATCTGGTCATCCAGCTCCTCCATGGCAGCATCAGCTCCACTTCTCCAGCTTTTGGATTCTGGTAATCTAGTCATCGTAGACACCGCCTCTTCTAGGCAGGAGAACTACGTGTGGCAGAGCTTCGACTACCCTGGTGACACCAATTTACCGGGGATGAAGCTCGTGCACGATCCTGACACAGGAGAGGAAAAATATCTGACCTCATGGAGAAGTGCTGATGATCCATCCACCGGAGAATTCAGTTACAAGATCGAGAACTTTGGATTGTCTCAAGTGATAATCAAGAAAGGGATGCAAAAAGTGTACCGAGCAATCTTCTGGGACGACCGTTTCCCTGGATTTCCAGATATACCCTTCGAAGCACGGGGAACCGAAGTTGTAACCAACAATGGGAGGCTGGTTTCCATCTTTGAGCCCTTCGGGGAATCATCAGTTATGACAAGATTAACCATGAACTACTCGGGATCAACTCAACGCTACGTGATGAATGAAAAGAGAGATGGCTGGATTCTTATGCTTACAGGGCCGCGCGACTCATGCGACAACTATGGCTCGTGTGGTAGAAATAGCATCTGTAAAGTTAACAAGACACCAGTATGCGAATGCCTGAGAGGATTCCAGCCGAAATCTGACCAAGAATGGGGAAGCTTTAACTGGAGCAGTGGGTGTACCAGAAATTTGACACTGGATTGCCAAAGAGAAGATGGTTTTCTGAGAGTTGGAGGGCTCAAGCTTCCTGATTCGCTGAGTTTTCGATTGAATACTAGCATGATCATTGGACAATGCCACGACGAATGCCTGAAGAATTGTAGCTGCAGTGCTTATGGGGATCCCTACTTCAAGAATGAGACCAGCTGCTTGATGTGGTTCGGGGATTTGATTGATACGAGGGAGCAGACTGAAGAAGCTGGTGAAGGGCCGAACATCTACATTCGCGTGCCAATTTCAGAAACAGGTAGGTGAAGATCAGGAAGTGCAAATCTTGAATGATTTAGAGAGAAAGCTCAAGAACTAATAGATAATTCTTATTACCTAGGAATCGATTCATATTGGAAGGAGAGGCGGAAAGGGCATTCCAAGACGAAGATCATAATATATATAGCTGCTGCTTCTAGCTTCGGAATGCTTGTCTTGGGAATACTTCTAAAGATGAGATGCAAAAGAGAAGGTAAGAGTACTGATCCTTTCCATTGATGAGATGCATGTGCTATAATGCATCATATATTTTCAACACTGAATCAAACGTGTTAACTGCAGCTTCTAAGAAGACAAGAGACGAATTGGAGTTACCTTTGTTTGATCTGGCAACTATTGTAGCAGCCACGAATAACTTCTCGAACAAGAATATGATTGGAGAAGGTGGTTTTGGTCCTGTTTATAAGGTAAATTCACTATGTTAAGTGATATGTAATATTAATGAAAACATGTATATGTTTTGAGTTTTGAAGATTTTCTATGGCTGCGGCAGGGCATTCTGTCAGCGGAGCAAGTGATTGCTGTGAAAAGGATGTCGAAGAGTTCTGGACAAGGCTCCGAAGAGTTCAAAAACGAAGTCATTCTGATGGCAAAGCTCCAGCACAGGAACCTGGTCAGAATAATGGGATGCTGCGTTGAAGGGGAGGAAAAGATGCTGATATATGAATACATGCAGAACAAAAGTTTGGACTATTTCATCTTTGGTAAGGACAATAAATTTCGAGAAAATCTTTCTGCAGTTTTTACTCTATCCAAAGATGATCAAAGCTCACCTTATGCTTAATGCCTCTTCAACACCTGCAGATCAGGAAATGAGGCCAATACTGACATGGCCCAAGCGCTTCGATATTATCATGGGCATTGCGAGGGGTATGGTTTACCTCCATAATGATTCCAGAGTCAAAATCATCCACAGGGACCTAAAGACAAGCAATATCTTATTAGATAAGAATTTAAATGCCAGGATCTCAGATTTTGGTCTAGCTAGAATGTTTGAAGGTGATCAGACAACAGCAAGAACAAGAAGAGTTGTTGGGACATAGTAAGTGTCAAACACACACACACACACAAAAAAAGTCATGTGTATATCATCTTATTGTGGAACATAATGCTTATCGCTCATTACAGTGGCTACATGGCTCCGGAGTATGCATTTGATGGGAAGCTCTCTGTCAAATCGGACATATTTAGCTTCGGAGTAGTAATATTGGAGATAGTGAGTGGGAAAAAGAACACAGGCTTCAAGCATCCTTCCTGCTATCAGAACCTTCTCGAACAGGTGAACTAAACTATTCTGTTTCTCGTTGATGAATAATTAAGTTATACCGACTTTTGCTCTACGATAATACAAAATAAACTGCATAAATTTGTCACAGGCATGGCTACTTTGGCAGGAAAGCAGAGAGTTGGAGATGATAGATCCATGCTACAAAAGTTCATGCGTGGAACCACAAGTAAAGAGGTGCATCCAAATCGGATTATTATGTGTGCAGAATGCAGCAGACGACCGGCCAATAATGCCGTCAGTGGTTCTGATGTTAAGCACTGAGGATGTAGTGTTGCCTCAGCCCAAGAAACCTGGATTCTTCTTGCAAAGTAGTTCCAGTTTCTCGAAAAGGAATGCATCACCAAGTGACGAGTCAAGCAGTGCTACAATAACAGTGACTGATGTTGAAGCCAGGTAGTTGTCGAAAGAGGTGGGGACATGCACAAGTTAGTGAAAAACGCATTCCGCTAGAAGAAGATACAGATGATTTGTAGACAGACCTAGTTTAGTTCAACTAATCATCGCTCTTTTACCTGAAAATGTGAATAAATTGGTAACTGCTAAGTGTTTTAGTCCTTAGAATTATGCACTATAGGGCGTTCACTTTTGAGGATTAACCGAGACAGACGAAAATAGGTTACTCTAATTTATTGTTCACTAATATAGATTCAAACTTTCGGATATTCCCTTGATAATTTCTATCATTTGAGCTAATTTTGCTACATTTCTATCCCATTGAAAAGGGAGGATTGTAGAAATCCCAGTAATAAGGATAAAAACACTCAATCATGTATATCAATCATGAAAAGTAAACGCCCCCAATCTTGATTAATGTAATCCTTCATTAAGAGTTCCTTCAACTGAAATCTAAGTCCTCATCTGTACAGCTACTCTTACAAAAAAGCAGCTTGATTTTCAGCTCTTCTTATCACAACAAAAGAATGCAAAGAAAGCAATCATTCAAGCAACTAATCAAATCAACAATTTCAACCTAATAGTAAAAAAAACTCCAAAAGCGACATAAATTCATCCGTCAACCACACAAGAACGTAATCTACCCAGAAAATTGTGTCAAATCAATCACAGCAATCGCATTTATCTCAAAACATCAATACCAGTAATTAGACGCTCGAATCTCACCTACATTTATCAACTGAACACGACCACAATTATCATCAGCGACAAAATTCGTACCTTAAGGCAAATGCACAATTCCATCGTCAATCGCTAGATAATATTATCTTGAGCTGCCAAAAATTGCTCTTCTCAGATCATGCTAAATAATAAAATTAGGAACCAATTTGACATTTGATGAAAAATCGCCTAGCTGAAAACAAGTTTGGGGGAGTATATTTTTTCTTTAACTTTTTTTTCCTTCCGTTCTTGCCTTCGTGGACCTTGGTGCACTTTTGCTTCAATCAGATATTTTATTTTTTTTAATTTTTAATTTTTTTGAGGAATCTTGATTTTGATTTCGGCAATGCGTTCTAACTTATAAGTTTCTAATTTTACTTTTTAGTATTATTCAAATTGGGTGCACTAGCACATATATTATTCTTTAGTAATGATATACTGAATAAAATTTCAACTGACAGGTCCTACAATTTGACATTCCATACAAAATTTCCAGTATTAGGTGGTGGTGATGGAAACTAAAAAAAAAAAAAAAATAGCACTGTGGATGTAACTAGTTAAAAATGTGTTGTCACGACAACAACACGTACGAAATTAATGGGTCAATATTCAGCCTTATCATGCATGTGTCCTTATTATATAACACGATAATTACGTGTCATGGATTCATGCCGTACTCATGTAACATGATAGTTTTCGTATTGCATTCGTGTTCATGTCAGATATTATCGTGTTCGAGTAACATAATAACATCTACATA
>JAYJMF010000073.1:2214816-2228234 GCA_036873715.1 Salvia sclarea
AAGACATGGTTGGGTGTTAAGCATTATTTTATTTTCATATTGAGATTTATATAGTATATGTTTCATTCATCATGCATAAATATATTTAATTGGCTATAATAGTTATTTAAATTTAACGAATAAATGTGAACATATATATTTAAGTAATACTACCAATGAATTGAGACACACGTCCATGAATATAATAGTTAATTGGGTACAATAAATTGATAAATGTATATATTGAATTAGTTACAAAGAACTGGTTGATATATGGTTATAATAAATGAAACATATATGAATTCATTTATTTTCAATACATATGTACTAAATTTGTCGAATTTAAAAGGTCTCTCTTTTAATTAATAAAATATTAATTTATCGATATATTAATATTTTTCTAAATTAATAAAATTTCATGATCCCAAGATTATTAATTTATAGAGGTTTTACCGTAATAACTATATAATATAAGGCATGCAAATTGAGTATTAGTAAGAAGTCGCAAATTCTTATACACGGGACACGGAATTTTAGCCTAACTTAAATCAAAATAATTCTTTGGCCATAATTTTAATCAATTGGTGGTTAAGTATGATTAAATAGACAATTTAAAATAAATTGGCAAAAGAACAATACTTTTACATTTTATTTCAAAACAATGATCATGATCTGATGGGCCTAATGGATCTAAATTACTAAATTTATTCATTTTCATTTGGGATGGAGATGGGTTTAGGTATATCTTCTAAAAGGTTAGAATATTGCACATGTAGCTAGATCAATCCCAATAACTTCTTTTTCTTATGTGAAAAATCTACACATAACTTTTCATTAATTATTCAATTAATTTATTGCAGTTTTCCACATAATCAATGATTTATGTTGTCCCTGTCTTTCCTTTTCTTTTCGACTTTAATTGAAAGCTAATTAATTGTTAAATAACGCACGATTTTGAACAAAATCTGCAATTTTGATCAATTTTTTGAGATTTTTAAATTGGACAATTCTTTGATTCCTACAAATTTAACACCTTTAAACATTTTAAGAGTGACATAACCAGCATTGTATCGCGACAAGCTGGAAATTATTGTTCAGCTTCTCACATAACAAAAAGGGTTAACTACAGACGAAAGTGCAACATGTTGGTAAGATCGTCACCTCCAACTAATAGGTCGAGAATTTGAGTAACTTAGAGGGTAATAAGTGAGTATTTTTTTTCCTTTCTTTAGTACTAATGATTTTTTTAATAATAAAGGTTAATTACTAGGAGTATAAGTTATTTTTGAAAGTATCAAATTTGCTTATAAGTCAAAAAAGAAAATAGGGTTATAATTCCCGAGGCCAAAGGTCTCGGGTTCGAGTCCTCCGTGAAGCGATCGCATCAAATTTAATTTATGAAAGAATTTCGAATTGGATCAAAACTTGTGCTAACTCAACAACTAAACCTAACTTGAAACAAAATGCAATCTACTAATTCAAGAAGAGAAAAGATTCAAAACAACAACATTGCAAAACAAAAAATATCCAGGGGTAATTTTACAATGATCTGAAACATAAAGGACTAAACCGAAAATTCTAATAAGTTATCACCGTGAACCTCTGCTAATCCCCCCAAATTTCCACAGCTCTGCTCCGTCCAAAATGTTATCCTCAGCCCACACCCCTCGCCTCCTCCGCTCCCCCGCCGCCTCCACCACCACCGCCGCCGCCTTCACCTTCAAATGCCTCCACACCTCCCCAATCGCCGCCCCCGCCGCCACCTCGCCGTCGCCCTCCCAAATCCTCACCAACCGCAAAGCCCTACTCTCCCGCCAGACCTCCGCCGTGGACCTCGCGAAATCGTTTCTGCAGCGCCTCCGCCGCCACGAGCCCCAGCTCAGCAGCTTCCTCTACGTCTCCCCCGATGACGTCGTTTTGAAGCAGGCTGAGGAGCTGGATAACAGGATTAGGAACAATGAGGAGGTCGGCCCCCTGGCTGGGGTTTTGGTCGGGGTTAAGGATAATATTTGCACGTGCGATATGCCGTCGACGGCGGGGTCGAGGATTCTGGAGAATTACCGGCCGCCGTTCGACGCCACGGCGGTGAGGAAGCTCAGGGAAATGGGGGCTATTGTTGTTGGGAAGACTAATTTGGATGAGTTTGGGATGGGGAGTACTACTGAAGGCTCTGCATATCAAGTTAGTTTATCTCAGCTGTTTGGTTTGATTTTGGCGTTAAATTATCAGATTATACGTTTTGTTAGTGGAATTTTGCAATTTTTTTAGGGTAGTATCGTATTATTATTGAATTTTCCCAATTGTTTACTAAAATGCATGTATTTTAACTTAAGAAATGGTAGCTGTGATCAGTGATTTTGAGTATTGGAAAATTACATACTGTTGAAACTTGAATTTTCCCCTAAAATAAGCATGTGAGTATTATGAACAAAGGTCTTCTGATTGAAGCTATTTCGGGAAGTCAAATATGAGTAGATTGATTAGATATTATGCTTATTGAGGCATTGGCCAAACATACTAACTATCAGTCTATCACTATAGGTAATCGTAGTCTTAGCCATTTTAAAGGAGGCGGCAATTTGGTGATGATCACTTGATGTCAGGACCTATATTAATATGCCATTACTTTGGTTATTGGAGATGTTAAATTAAAAGTAATAATAAACCCAATTTACTATATGTAAGTATGTAACCATATATGGTTTACTCAGGTGATGCATCTTCATATTCGTTAGGTGACGGCTAATCCATGGGATCTGTCAAGAGTGCCAGGAGGGTCTTCAGGGGGCTCAGCAGCAGCTGTTTCTGCTAGACAATGCATGGTGGCGTTGGGAAGTGATACTGGTGGAAGTGTTAGGCAACCAGCATCTTTCTGTGGCGTTGTGGGACTCAAGCCAACATATGGGCGTGTCTCGAGATATGGTCTTGTCGCTTATGCATCCTCCTTGGATGTTATTGGATGCTTTGGTTCATCCGTTGCCGATGCTGGAATTCTCCTCCACGCGATTTCCGGGTTTGATCACTTTGATGCCACAAGTAGCAAACAAGTATGTTCCTAAATCTTTAATGCTGCATATTTAAATTTTACTATTATATATTAGTGTCTAAAGAAGTACTGAATACCATCTGCACAGAATCTGTATTCCAATTTCATGATTATTTAATTTAATAGGAAAACTTTCTGTCACATGGGGATATGAAGACTAACTTCAGTTTATTTGCATGTATTGCCATTTTCTAATCCACGCTTTTTAAGTATTCAGTTGTAGGAGCTGTTACTTTGTCTCATTGGCCCTATCTATCTAGAATATTAGTCAAGCTCACTTCTCCTAATTAGAGCATTGTTAGGCACTTACTTTGTTTTTGTTTTATGTTTTAGGAAGTCCCAGATTATGCATCTCAGTTTCTTCCTCTAGAGTACTTGGAATCTGAACCCTTGAAAGGACTGAGAGTTGGTGTTATTAACGAAACACTTGAAAACGGAGTTGATTCAGAAGTAGTGTCTTCAGTCCAAAGTGCTGTTTCTCACCTGGAAGAACTTGGATGCACAGTGTCTGAGGTTTGTTCTTTTTCTTTTTTGATTTTCAATCATCTCCAGTTTGTTATGTTTGTAACTTATTCACTAAAATCTGCCATACTTCTTAGTATCTGTTTCATTTTTGCATATACAGGTATCACTGCCATCATTTTCCCTTGGATTGCCGGCATACTACATTCTTGCTTCTTCTGAATCATCTTCAAACTTGTCTCGCTACGATGGCGTCAGGTCATATTGTAACCTTGGTCTGTTTCAACAAATAATGCATATATATGCTGTATGTTCATATATAGAAAATACACCTTCACGCACATGTGGAGGATTGAAGAAATTGGTATGGGATTTTGTGGGCATGTTTCTTGTTATTATGGGTTTATAGAGTGGGTGGTCAGGAGACTTAGAATAGCTTTACACATAGATAATCTTCTGTCATAGAGCTGCTCATAATTTTACTTATCTTTTGGAATTCAAATTTCATATTATCTCCATCTATCTGTTTGCAGATATGGAAACCAAGTCTTTGGTGAGGAGCTTAAATCCCTTTATGGGGACTCCCGTGCTGAAGGTCTTGGTTCTGAGGTGTGACTTCGAAATGCTTCCGCATAAATTTTCTTTTGGCATTCTTCTACCTAATATGTGGCCAATAGAGAAGCTCTCTTATATTTATGTTGACAATACATACTTCATTGTTACAGGTTAAAATGAGAATTTTGATGGGTACATATGCTCTTTCTGCTGGTTATTATGATGCATATTACAAGCGTGCTCAGCAGGTTTGATTCCTGAAATAGTATCTGAATACTTTAAGCTTGCCCTATTTTTCTGGACTAAAATGATTCTTTTGTATGAAGAAAATTGATGAACATGCCGGCATTTCAGGTTAGGACTATAATACGAAATGGCTTCAAGGATGCTTTGGACAAATATGATATATTGATATCTCCTGCTGCTCCTTCTGTTGCTTATAAGATTGGTAAGGCAGTAATATTATTATAACTTGTGCTTTTTCTTTATAATCCATTGCTATTACTTTTACTTAGTCAACCAGGAAATAATACTAATGTACTTGGTGAAATTTGTAGGTGAGAAGAAAAATGACCCATTAGCCATGTACGCAGGAGACATAATGACAGTGAGTTTCTACGCCACTTTATTTATTTTGTAATGTCTTGGTCGTAGGAGTTATAAATCCTTTAAATTTTGCTTCTGGTTTCATGATTTTATGTGATGCAGGTTAATGTGAACTTGGCTGGTCTGCCTGCATTGGTTTTACCATGTGGATTTGACGGAGGGTCTTCTGGAATGCCTGTTGGGATTCAAATGATTGGAGCCGCGTTTGATGAGGTAAAGCAAACGATCTAATAGTTTGTGTGGAGATTTTTCAATTCAAAGTAGTTGCTTGTTCCTAATTTATTGTGCCAGGCACTCCACGTGGGAATTGTCACTGAAACTATGTTCTGCATATTAAAAGGAAAAATATTTATTCCTAGCCGATATTCGTGTGTAGTAATAGGAACATAATATAAAATTCGGTTTAGAAGTCGCATCCTAGTTGCATTGAAGAAGTTCTCAAGTGAATTCTGCAGATTGCTCGTGTAAAACCTGTATTTATTCACCAAATCCCGTTCTTTAACGAATTATGTTCCTTGACCTCATTGCAGGAAAAGTTGTTAAAGATAGGCCACATCTTCGAGCAAACTCTCGAGGGATATTCCTTCGTTCCCCCACTCGTTGCTGATGAGTGAATGGTCAATATTGTCTGGGAAGCATAAACTGTGGATGGCTTCAAGGAAGAACGAGGTCTATCCACTTTCTCCACGCCCGGATTTATCATCACGGTCATCGTTGATGGATTTGGTAAGATTGATTGAGTTTTTTGTGCAAAAAAATATGAGAAATGCACAAGGCAATCTGAAAGGACTCAAACGACTTGTCAGTAGCCAAATTCTTTTGTTGCTTTTCTCTGCTTTTTGAAATTCATGACATGGAAATTCAGTAGCATTCTTGTTTAAATGATATAAGCAATAGTTAGTTGCTAGTGGTAAATTGAAGGCAGTGTTAGTTTAATTTTTTTCCCGCTGATTATTTTCGTGAAGCTCAGAAATTCCAATTTTCAGAATAAAGTTAATAATTAATCATGTTTCTCGAATTTGGTTTGATTTAGTTTATGGGCGAAAAACAAGTGAAATCCAATTTTATACTTGAAATTTTGATAGTTTCGATTATGTGATGGAAAATTAAAACACCTTATTTGATATTCACTTTGGTAATAATATATTAATGTATTCAAATATCAAAAGTTAACAAGATCACTTCCAAATAACAACTATGGTAGTTTATCACTTTTTTGTGTATTCCAACTTCTTCTATTATTGTTTACTATCAATATCATCACTTAAAAGGCATAATCATGAAAATCTTTATTCGTGAATTCTTTTTTAAATATAATACTTCCCTAGAAGGAAACTTATAATTTTCTTTTAGAATAGGAACTTATAATTTTGGTTACGTTGATCCAATTAATTTCTGGATAGCCCATAACCTAACGATATTTGGTAAGAATCTTGAAAAAGATCAAGTCATGTGCTATTCACCATAACTTACAAATCTCGAAAAAAATATTTACCATATCTAAGTAGTCTTAAACTCAAGCTTACATTAACTTAACCATCACGGTAATTATTATATTTTCATAAATAATTTTATTTTAAATAACCAATTATTATTAAAATATTTAAAAAATCAGAATCCGAATCCCTCTAGGTTTGGGTCTTCTAGTATAAATAGTCACCCGTGACAAATAATAAACCCCAAAAAAGTAAAAAAGTGAGAAAAGAGAAAAAGTGAAAAATCAATAATTTGAGGGAGCACATAACCTAGTGTTTGGATTTGGAAAATATCCTAAATTTCAACGCAAAATTGTTATTGCAATCGTCATCATCGCTTGGTGCTGACGTCATCGTCTCCCTCCGTCTCCAGCTCCGATCGCATCCAAGGGTATGCTCCTTAACCAATTTATCTTCTCTCTCTCTTTTTTTTCCTCTCCTTTTTCTTCTGCTTTTGGTGGTGCAGCTGATCGCTTGTTTTTACTGTTGTTGATTCAATTTCATTAGCCGTTTGACTTATTGATGCGGTATATTAGTGTGTAAACGGCGGTAATTACGCAAAACTTTATCGAATTTTGATAGTTTTGTTTTTGTTGGCAATTTGAACTAATCGCTGTCTTTCTGGAGAAGAATATTGATAATTGCGCACGATTTTGTTGTAAATTTGATGTGTGGTTAATTCTGTTTGTGATTAATTTTGGCTGGCGATTTTGGGTAATTGATGTGATCTGTTGGAATATAGATATCTGAAGTTGATATATTTAGGTGATGTGTTCTGAATTTCAATGTGATGAAATTGGTTAAATTGGTAAGTAGTGAATATTAAACTTAGCTAATGGATTGAAAATGTGAAAAGCTTTCAAGTTCTGGTCATGTGATTTTTCAACTCTATTTGCAGTATATGTTTGATTGAGAAGTAATCAAACCTCTATTTTACTTGTGAAACATGAAAAGATAATACTAGTAGAGAAGCTACTGGCAAAGCTTTTCTTTATATAAACTTTATTTTCCTCTTGTTTATCTTGTGAAATTTAGTTTTTCAGGGTTGCGAGGTGAAAGAGGCGTTCCACAATGATGCGAAAAGCACCATCGTTGGTGGACTTGTCTGTTAATTTGGCGATAGACAATGTTAGGTATCTAGGAGATGTTGGAGAAACCGACCAGCACCTCTTAGAACGCATTTTATGCCACTGTACAATCGATCAGTTGAGGCACATTGAGAACAGCACAAAAGTAAGACATTTTGTTCATCATTTTCCATTCTAAAGCGTATTACTTCTGATCCTAATTTGTGATCTGTACTGATTCTCGATCTTATTATAGGATAGAGATCTTAGCCCCATTACTGATCCATTGTGGAAGAGATTTTTCAAGGACAGTTTTGGTGAGGAAAGTCTCAATATGGTCCTTCAAAAGATGGGGCAGAAAAAAGTATCCTTCAAATGGAAACAATTATACGAGGTACTTGACTTACTCCATTGCAAAACTAAGTAATGCAACCTAGCTCTTGTTTTTAAATCAGTGATACCTTGAAACAGGCTAAGCATAAAGAGAGGGAAGAGGCTACACAAAAATCTCTTGATCGCTTAAAGCAGCGATATCAAGAAGAAGATGCGAGTTAGTACCTTTTTCTATCTTCTACCTTAAATACTGAGATATTCATTGGCATCCCACTGCTTCAGTTACCTCCATTATAGTCTAGAAAAAGAATGTGCTTAGTAATAAATATGGGATTCTTGTAAGCTTACTTCTGTATATAGAAAGTTATTCCAAAAGGCATAGTTCTATAACTCTCATAGGTAATTACCTCATGCGTTTGTGTCTTTTACTAGTGCACTTTAATCATAAATTCTCTTGCCAGAATGTCAATTACTCATTTCTGTGTGTAATCAATTTAGTTCGGAGGTGTTTATAGATGCTAAGGCTATGTAGTAAATCTAGTCTATATTTTGAGATTGTGGTGCTCATTGTAACAGAAGCCTTCGTTAAGAATTTCTTATCATTACTAACTTATACTGACTGCTTAACCTTTGTAGAGAAAAGAACCCGACAAGTGCAGCTGTGCTCAAAAGTTCCACCTTCTAGCAAGAAACGAAGCTATTGGGGAGGAGGTACATTTTTCCCTTGACTCTAATGAAATAATGCAATCATGTTTTTAGATTTTTGAAACATATAGTAAAACAAGTATTCTCTTTGAACATCCTTAGGCGAGACTGCGAGCAATATATACAACACAAAGAGCAACATAATGAAGAAGTCAAAGCTCGATTTCATTAACAGGTGACTTAAATTTTCTACTATCTTTCATTTAATTGTTCTCATTTCCATCTAAATCTTGTCGTAGTAATATCTTTTTTACCATGTTTTCGCTGTCTGGACTAAATTGTTACACCACACTTTCATTGTGCAGTCGAGAGGTCAAGAATTTAGCCGCCATGAAAAGCAAGGTGGTGCACAAGACCCATAGGTAAGAATACATTCAATAGCCATGCTGAAATTTGTTAATGATCTCTGTATCTGCTGTTCCTAACCATGTTTTGCATGTTTTTTAGTGTTTTGGCTAAGCCAAAGCCAGTTATTACTCCTGGATCTGCTTCAACGTCGTCGGCATCATCCAACAAAATGATCAGGCCATTTCGGAGAAGATTCTGAATGCGTCGAGTTTCTTTCTTTCTTACATATATAAGTATAGTTGGTGTTGTTGTAACATATGTGATTGGCTGATTGCAAGCCATAAAACCAGCTGATGTTGGCTACATTGTTTACCATGAGCTTATAAAATGCCTTTTCATCTCAACTTTCTTCCTCATTTTCTTCTCTCGTTTTGATATCGAAAATCTTAACCCTTTCAATTGTTATGTCTCTCTCGGCTTGTTTGCTAGTAATGATTATCCTAATATTATCTTTGCTTTTAAAAAAAACAATGGTTAATCATGCATCATGCAAATCTTTTGAATTATGAATATCATTGTCTAAATGAGATATATTAAAAAAATCTTAATTGTACTATATATTAGTTTATAGATAAATTTTACTATTATTGATACTTTGCATAAGATATCCAGTCAAATACATAAAGCATTATCTCATATATATCATTTTTATTACAGATCAACTGTCAGGTGTTAATGTTTATTACTACAACTTATGCTGTATGCAGCACTTAATAAAATCAATCTAAGATGCCTCTTACAAGAAAAACAACCATGATAAGAAGGCACTTAGAATTAAAAGTTCCTAGTACTTTGGTCTTCTTCACAACATCATAACAATCTGAGGAATTCTAGGCCCCGAATCCAGCCAAACGCCTCCTTGTCGCATTGGATACCGCCACTTGACCAAGTTTATCCACTTCTTTCGATAGCATTCGCTCCTTCAGTGGCACGTAATTCCTTAGCCATACACCGGTATAAACCTGGAGGTAAAATCAAGATTAGCATGGCATAGACTGAAAGCAGATAGTCTTGTGTGTGGGAAGAATTCTATGTAGAATCAAGATTTACATGGCATTCGACAATTCTAGGAAGAATCAAGTAGAACATCAAAGAATGTGTAGGAAGAATCATGAATGGGTATCAAAAGCATATTAGACTAAGTCATGGATATAAAATCGCACGAGTAAGAGATCTTAGCCCTGTTTACTCTAAGAAGGAGAAATATAGAATGTTCAGTTACAGTTGATAGGACTAAGAAAAATAATAATGTAAGTAAAAAGATAACCTGTGCCGGTCTCATTATCTTAGTATCCGGATCATCCAGAGACTCTCGCCAGTGAGATAAATAGCCCGCCATTCGAGGGATTGCAAACAAAATAGTAAAGAATTCAGGTGGGAAACCCATCGCCCTGATGACAACGAATGATTGAAATCAAATAGAAGTAAATGCATTTAAAAGTCAATGAAGACAATGAAGCAAATGAAATAGAAAAACAAGCAAATGAACTGCAATCAAATCTCAGAAACATAGTTGCAATGAGCTAAAAACAGAAATGAAAATAAATAAATAAAACATAAATTATTCCCTCCCAAGTTCCCAACCAAGGATAGTGAAGAAAAATGAAATAGAAAACCACCAATGCAGTTGACACTGCATGCTTACCTATAAATTAATCCGGAATAGAAGTCAACATTAGGGTACAACTTTCTCTTAACAAAGTACTCATCTGACAGGGCAGCCTTCTCCAAAGCTATTGCCACCTGAAATTACATCATATCCATGCATGAGAACATATTAGAAACATGTGCCATTTACGCCGATAGAGGTTAGCATAGCAGTAATTGTACCAAAATAGCATCTCAACGGAGGGGTGTAATTTAACTTAAAAAATATATGAAATACACCTCGATGAGAGGATCCCTGCCAACAATTGAAAATACTTCTTCTGCAAGTTTCTTGATAACTTTGGCGCGAGGGTCATAGTTTTTGTAGACACGGTGTCCAAAACCAGACATCTTTCTTTTCCTAGAGATCATGGAATTTTATAGGCAGGTGAGTTTTCGGACATTTATCCCATAAAAGGAGCAGATACTATAAGAAACAGTTGCGGGAGGACTCACCTGTTTTTTACACCTTCAATGAATTCAGGTATGTTGTCAACACTTCCAATCTCACTCAACATCTTGAGCACAGCCTACATGGTGCCCATTGATAAACAAACTCAGTGTGATTCATAAAAGCATGTAGCTTATTTAAAGCATAATATGTATTTATTTACAGATGATAGTATGCATTGCACGTCCCAAGTCCATAAGATTTCCTAATAGTGGCTCCAAAGGCACTGAGCGATGATTACCTCATTTGCTCCACCATGAAGAGGACCATACAGGGCTCCAACAGCTCCAGCGAGGGCTGTATATACGTCAACACCACTGCAAATGAAGATTTATGTAACTTACAAATAGAAAGTATGAAATTTTCCATCTTCAACAAGATATTTATATCCAACCTTGAAGCAAGGTGTCGTGCAGCTGCAGTGGAGCAATTCATTTCATGTTCTGCATGAAGTATGAAAAGAATGTCGAGAACACGTGCAAGTCTAGGATTTGGTTTGTAAGACCTGTCACCCCTGTTTGTTCCATGGCAAAACTCATAGTTAATAGCAGCTGTTCTCCAATCGCCTTTAGGAAAAATGACAATGGTATTTTCTACTTATTACGATAGTAAAAGAATCAGAAAGAGAATTTACATCGAGTCAAGCATATACAAGAAGTTCTCAGAGTATGAGAGGTTGTTGGATGGCAGAACAGGTGGCCTCCCTGCCATCCTCAAATAAGCAGCTGCAGCAATTGTAGGAGCCTGCAGTCAAAAGTAATAGGCATCTTATGCTGTTGTCACAAGAACTCATGATAAGATGAAAATTACTACAATGGTGAATCATGCAGTAGCATATGGAAAGAATGGGAAAACTTTAATCTGGAGTAGGCAAAGGAGACATCAGCAGAATGGAGAAAAGGATATCACCTTTCCAAGTATGCGAACAATTTGTTTGTCTCTCACTTGTTTAGACTTGTATAGATCTTGCCCCTGTATGGAAAGTGACAAATGATCAGTTTTACAATGTACCATGATAAACAACCGATGCAACAAAAATATAAGATATTGCAGCAACAGGAAGATAATCTGCTGTAATGGGGACAGGTCTTTTGAAGTTGCACCACAAGCAGCATGAAAGATGCCATAAAACTACCAACACAAATAGCAAAATATGCATGCCACAAGCAGGAGAATGGTACCAATACTTCATCGAGCAAATGAATTGCAAGAACTGTGAAGTTAAACTTACTCTTAAAGCTGGATTAGCATCTGGATGGAAGACAGAAAGAGCACTCATTGCGCTAACAAGAACACCCATCGGGTGAGCATCATGTGGCATTGCCTGTATGATATCCTGCAAAACATGATCAAAAGGCATTCAGGAAATTTATCCTGTGTCGCTAACAGGAGCTGATCAGCACTTCAATCCATGAATACTAACAAGGTATAGGTAGATAAAACGAGGAACATGATACAAATATTGCTCACTGTACCATGATAGCACTTTGCATGACACTATCACTTCATATAAGGCATTACAAGATAGAAGTCGCTAACTGGAATTGACACTTTCTGGTAAAACATTCTTACACAATAAATAAAACAACGTACCAATAGTCCTTGTGGAACAGCTGAATGCTGTGCAACAGCAAACTCCCACTCTGCCAACTGACCTTCAGTTGGTAGATTCCCATACACTGACATCAAAATCAAAGAGCAAATCAGTGGATTGTACTGCTAGAGCTTGTGAACACTGAGTGAACATCTCTGCAATGACTGAATTAGTTAAAACTCTAAGCACTAATATTAACGCAAAAGACACACATGCCATCTCAGAGAAATACAAACTTACACAAAAGATAAGCCACTTCCAGAAAGGAACTCTTCTCTGCCAGCTCCTCAATAGGATACCCCCTATATCTAAGAATCCCTTCATCACCATCAATGTAGCAAATCGAAGATCGGACAGGAGCTGTGTTAAGGTACCCCGGATCATAAAGCTTCAGCCCCTTGTCATTCTTTCCAACTGATATCTGTAATAGCCACTCATAATTTTAATCTCAAGTAGATTACCACCAATAACAATTACTTGTCATTCTTATAGTAGTATTTACTTTCTAGTGCTTGTCGTAAAGCACTATATCTACTTCAACCAAACCAGATCCTAATCTCCTTCATCGCAAGCTATTCTATTGCTTTCACAACTCTCCACAATTAAACTAGAGCAATACAATTCACATTCATAAAACTGTAAACAGATAACTTCATTCATCAACAATCGAAAAAGTAAAAAAATACTCAAATTCAAACCAAATCAGCATAACATTTCCAACTGAAACAAAATTGTATCTCTTCAATCGCGAATTTTACCTTCTTAAGGTCCGTGGCTTTGATAGTTCCATCTTCGGATACCTGAACCTGGTACCTTTTCCCGGTGCGCTCATCAATCAAGGTCAACGAGCCTTTGAGATTCGTCGGCGGCGCCACGTCGGCGGAGCAGCCGGAGAATTCGACCGCGCCGGTCGCGATTGAGCCGGAGCGATCGGCTGAAACCGAGAGGTGAGCTGAGAGCACCGCCAAGCGGCCTCGAGCCGTAGCTGTAAGATCAAAATTCTCCATTTTTTCAATTTGATTTTTTTGTGTCTCTGTGATTTGTGAATCTCTTTTCTATTAATTTGTTTAGATAAAATAATCCCCTTTTTTGCGGATTAACGAACGAAATGAGACTTTTCAATTCATCTGCTTGAAATTATATATATATA
>JAYJMF010000073.1:2228334-2244801 GCA_036873715.1 Salvia sclarea
GAGAATAGGCTGAGCGGATTGATAAGCTTCCCAAAGCGCCACACATTCCGTCTCGGCCGATTCCGGCATCTGCTCCATCTCCTCATGGGAAACTTTACAAATCCACGTCCAAATTCTCCACAACATCAGCACCCATACTTCATATTCCCCCTCATCATACTCTTCTTTAATAGCTCTGCCAACTTCCATCAGCGTGATATCCCTCGCTCTCTTCATTGTTGCCCAAAAACGAGAATGTTTCCATATTCCGCGCACTTTTGGACAGAAGAGTAGACAATGTTCTGTCGAGCTCCACCGGTCTTTACATAAGCAACAAATTCCATCCGTAGGCACGTGGTGAAACTTCAGATTTCCCGCCGTAGGGACGAGATCAGAGAACGCCCTCCACGCAAACACTCTTGCCTTCGGTGGAATCGATAACGACCACACCATCCTACTCCACACCTTCTTGTCTCTACCGCTCGTGCAAGAGTTCCCATTATAGTAGCCCTTTTCCAGGAGGTACGCAGATTTTACAGTGAACTTCCCTTTATTATCAAATCTCCAACGCACAACATCTTCCCCACCACTCTCACAAATCGGCGTCTGCTTAATCGCCTCAATTTCATGAGCAAGAAAGGTAGCTTGAAGGCTCTCATCATCCCAACTCTCGCCCTCACTAAGAAGAGCTGACACCTGCAGGTTTTCCCCTTCATTCTCCCTTCTATCTTTGAGCAGTCCTCCATGCAATCCTTCCACCCATCTATCCTTAAAAACATCAATTTTCTTCCCATCCCCAACTTTCCAAATCATTCCCTTCTCCACAAGCTCTTTACTCCAGATCAGCGACCGCCAAACATAGGAGGCATTCGATTTAACTTGCGCCTCCATGATGTCTCCTTCTTTATGGTATTTAGCTTTGAACACCCTAGCCACAAGAGACTGCGGATTAACCTTCATCCTCCAAACTTGCTTTGCTAAAAGAGCTTTGTTAAAACTCTTCAAGTCTCTAAAACCCAAGCCACCTATCTCTTTAAGATTGCACATCTCGTCCCACCTTCGCCAGTGCACCTTCCTTCGCTCCTCGTTATCACCCCACCAGAATCCCGCACATAAACGACCAATATCATCACAAATAGCGTCAGGAATCCGGAAACACTGCATGGCGTATGTAGGGATTGCCTGGATGACAGCCTTAATAAGCACCTCTTTTCCACCCGCCGAGAATTCCCGCTGATTCCATCCCATTAGTTTCTTCTGCGCTCTGTCCTTAATATAGCCGAATTGCAGCCTCTTCTGTCTCAAAGAATACGCCGGTAACCCAAGATACATGCGCATACCTTCATCTCCCCCCACCTCCAGAATTCTCCTCACCTCATTCTTATTTCCCATGCTCGTGTTCGGGCTGAAAGAAATCGCCGATTTCTCAAAGTTAATACACTGGCCTGAAGCTCTTTCATACATTTTGATAATTTCCTTCACCGCTGCCGCTTCATCCCCTTTTGCTTTAAGAAAAATGAGACTGTCATCAGCAAAGAATAAGTGTGAGATGCTTAATTGTCTCGGGATAATAGGGACTCCCGAAAGTTTCCCATTTTTCTCGAAGTGATTAAAAATTGAGGAAAAACCCTGAGCGCAGATCACGAACAGAAAAGGTGAGAGTGGGTCGCCTTGCCGAAGCCCCCGGGTAGGCGTTATCTCCCCATAAATACTCCTGTTCAAATTGAAGGTAAAAGAAACTGATCTTACACAATGCATAATGAGTCGGACAAGAGCCGTTGGAAAACCCATCATTGCCATGACCGTTTCCAGGTAGTTCCACTCCACTCTATCATAGGCTTTGCTCATGTCAATTTTCATCGCCGCATAGCCATCTTTTCCTTTCCTCCTCCTTCTCAGCCAATGATGGCATTCAAAGCTAATAAGAATGTTGTCTGTGATCAGCCTTCCGTGGACGAACGCACTTTGAGCCTGGTCAATAACCCTATCAAGGATTTGTCTCAGTCTGTTAACAATCACCTTTGACACAATCTTGTAACACGTGTTGCAAAGACTCAGCGGTCGGTAATCCGCAACAGTTCTCGGTTTCTCTTTCTTCGGAATGAGCACAACAAGCGTTTTATTCCACTCAGAGACATCCGCTTCATGATTCAACACTGCCAAGACCTCGTTCGTGATGCTATCACCAATGGCCGGCCAAAATTTTTGGAAGAATCTCGCGTTGAAGCCGTCAGGGCCTGGGGCTTTTGTGGGATGCATATCAAAAACTGCCTTTCTGACTTCATCCGCGTCAAATGGTCGACTAAGAAAATTGAAATCCTCCACGGAGATTCTTTCCTCAATCTTCTCAGTTACGCAAGCAATATCTTCCACACCCGGCATCTCCGATGTAAAAAGCTTGCTAAAATAGTCCCGAATAATCTGCGCCTTCTCCTTCTCCTCCTCCTTCCATTCACCATGTGTGTTCTCTAAACCTTTTATCATATTCTTCTTTCGTCTCATAGACGCCCGAGCATGGAACGCTCCAGTATTTCGGTCTCCATTAGCTAGCCAATTCAATCTTGCACGTTGTTTCCAGTGGCAAGCCTCAGCCTCCACCGTCTCCTCAATCTTTTTTGTGATCTCAAGAAAATCCTTGTCTGACCATTTCCCATGTCTATCATTCATCATCCGTTGCCGCTCTTTCCTCAACTCTGAAACTTTTTTTCCTAGTTTATCCCAATTCCTGTTCGCCCATCTTCTGCAGAAGTGCTCGCATCGACTTAGCTTTGTCTGCAGGCTCCCAGCGTAGCGAAGGTCTGCCCACTCACAAAGAAAATCAGGCACAAATCTCTTGTCCAGAAACCACTTATCCTCAAAGTGAAATCTCCCATCTCCTTTGCAGATAAGAGCATGACTCTCGTCCTCAAGCTTGCATAGAACTGGCCGATGATCAGAGCCAAAAAAGTCAAGGTTTTTTGTTGAGGTGTTCGGGAAGTCGATCGCCCATAGGGTGTTGCCCAAAAATCTATCTAGCCTCTCCCGCACCATTCCGTCCGGCCTTTTGTTGCACCATGTCATAGATCGGTCAGGGTGTGCCACTTCATGCAAGTTGCAATACAAAAGTGTTTCTCTAAAAAGGTTCACTTGGTTGAGCGATCTTGCCCGCCCCCCTCTCTTCTCATCGTCTGCCACAATCTCATTAAAGTCACCCCCCACCAGCCATGGCATCCCATGGAACTCATTCTGATCGTTCAACCTTCTAAGGAGCTGCCAGGAGAATTTGCGTTGGTCCGTACCCGGGTCCCCATAAAATCCAGTGAATCTCCATCTCTTCCCCCTATTCTCTTGCACACAACAGTCAATGTGACCAGGAGAGTAAGATTTAATATCCAGCGTAAGGTTGTGGTTCCACATCAAAATCAAACCTCCTTTTTTTCCCACGGCATCCACGATAAAGATGCCCGAGAAACCCAAAATAGATTTCCATAACTGACATTTCCTCGCACTTAATTTAGTTTCGCACAAGAAAACCAAATCTGGGGAGTTACCGGCAAGGAGCTGCCGGAGTTCATGGAATGCTCGCGGACTCCCCAGCCCTCGAGCATTCCAGCTTAAGCAATTCATAATGCCCGGCGGGCCTGCGAAGCAGACACCGCCGTATCGTGACCTTCATTTGCCATTGCATCCGCAGCCCTCTGAACTTTGGACGGGGGTAGCCAACCTCCTCCATCATCGGTCCCATCCAAACCTCGCTTCATGTTTCCTCTCTCTCTACCTCCCACACCCATCCCGCCCCCGTCTCCACTTTTGCCCTCCCTCAACCTGCTCTCACGGGCCAGCCGTTTCCATCTCTTGTCCCCACTTTTACCCAAAGAGCCATTCCCACTCTCCTCACCCACTTTGTCCCTCTCGCTGCCCACATCCTTATTCCCCTTCCCCGCTGCACTCTTAGAATTTTGCTTGTCCATATCTTCCTCCAAAAAGACCCCCTTTCCCTTCCCATCCTCACTCTCTTCTTCCCTAAGAGCTTCTCGCAAAGGTTCAGCAATCAACTCCATAAGGTCTCCATGAGGCTCAATCCTCTCATCTTCCTCTTGGACATCCTTTTCTCCCTCACGTACACTATCCACCTGCTCCTCACTCCCAACTACCAGCTGCACCAGATTAGGGTTAGGCGGGGCCCTTTGTGGGGACATCTGCTTCTTAGTGAGAGCCGTTTGGTTGGATATACCGTCCCCCCGTTTCCTACTACTCCCAACCTTGCTTCCTGCCCGCATCCACTCGTCATATTGAAAATTTATCTTATCCGCGCTCTCATCCTCGCAATCTTTTGAAATGTGTCCCAGGCGACCGCAAGCAAAGCAGAATTCCGGAAGTTTTTCATACTGTAGAATAACCAACACCTCCTTTTTGTTTTGAGGATCCGCTATCGGGATACATCGCAGCAAAGGTTTGTCAATGGCCAAAGAAACCCTAGCCCTCACAACCTTTCCCAGGTTAAGACTTCCTTCCCCTATTTCCACATCTTCTACCCTTCCAACTCTATCCCCCAGCCGTGTGATGATCGCGTGCTCCAAGCACGCTACGGGGACGTTGTGAAATTGAACCCATATCGAGATTTCCTTAAACTCTACATCTGTTGGTGTTTGCATGATTTCCGCCTGTTTAAGAATCATGAGGTTTTGGAAAAAATGCCACGGTCCATCTTCTAGCGCAGTAATTTTGTCATTCTCCAAAGAGAAGGAGACTACAAACAGATTATGGCCCACCATCTCAATATCAGTTCTCCCCCTCGTCCGCAAAATCTTCGGCAAGTTGAAACGTAGTGTGTCTCTATTCACGAGCCTGCGGGTAAAGATTTTCCCTACGACAACTCTCTCCGTTCGTTTTTGCCCGCGTTCCGCTTCCTCCGCCGTCATAAGAACCGCCTTTTCCTTTGCGTCAGCCGAAAGTTTCAGATTCGTAACCAATTTAGCAATCTCCTCCGCGTCCATAGATGCGAAAACCAGAAAAAGACTACTAAGATCACACCCCTCGAGACGGGGAAAACAAGCCTTTCCAAGATGAAAGGAAGAGAAGCACTCCTAAAAACCCTAGCCGTCGTAGGGTTTCAGAGCGATCACAATCACAACCTTTAATCAAACGGCGAAAAAATGACAAAATAATTTGAATGAGTTATTATAGAGTATATATCGAAAAAATGACAAAATAATTTTTTTTTTTTTTTGGAAAGGATAAATACATTTTCTTAATCATGACTTATCTAGTAAAATCTTTGGAGAGTGGACGACAAATCAAACCTAGCAGATTTGATTGAAAAAGCTTGATCATAATTTAACATGCATGCATGTGTTGCTGACTCATTGTTCTATCCCAACTTACGATTTTACAACTATATAAATCTCAAATTTAATATTTATGCACTCCAATTAATATGCTTTTAGTAATAGCTAGTGTCAAAACAACAAATTCTCGTCCTTAACAAAAATGCAGCTGGGAGGTCTATGATTTTTATTTTCCCATTAGATTCTAACATTCCCCACCAACAAAAATGATAGCTCATGATGAAATAACAACAGATGATAAACAGTCTAATATTAGTTGTGAATTGTGATGATGATATTGTCTCATACCAAAACGAAGTTATATAATTCGAACCACTAAAATTACGTACCACGTAAATAACATATGGACTAACTCATACCATTCCATTGGAATATCATTTGAAATTGATTGAAAAAAAAAATCAATATTAGAATAATTTTTTTTACAATTCCTAAAATAATTAAAATAAAACTTAATAAATGTGACCTAAAAATAAAATTTTATTAGCCTGATTAACATTCCTACAACTCCAATAAAATCCCACCATTAATTTCTCATACCATAACAGAAAAGCTATCCAAACCCAACTCGTTCCGTCCTAAACAATCTCTCTTGATCAATAATGATTAACATACTCACCCCTCCAAAACACTTTACACAAATTTGTCTTTACCATTTTATAAGTTGACAATATGTGAATTCAAATTAGTATTCATAAATCTTAAATCACAACCAATACATATGCATATATGGCCGGATGTAGAAAAATAGTTCGAAAAAATTACTAATTTCCAGCGAGATATATATATATATATATATATATATATATATAAGAATGATATGCTAGTCGCTTTCCGTGAGTACTGCTCACATTCAACTAGTATATGTTTGCATTATTCTTTTTTGTCTTGTATGTTTATTTCGATTCTAATACATCGGAAATGATTATTGACTTCATTTATATTACATAATACATGAAAATCAAACTTCTTTTTGCCTCTAGCTTCAAATGAATGAATAGAGCTAATCATATAGTACTATATTTTATGCCATTAGAATAAAATAAATGTGTAACATAGATCAAACATGAGGGGTGCTCATAGAAACTGATTATCAATCATTTTATGGGTTAGTGTATGTGTGTATTTTTAATATGCAAGTATGCTAGGTCAAGCTATACCTAAACCATTTATTATGGATGGAGATCTTATTACTCATATTCATTTATTACCATATATACAAGCATGAAAGTACAATAAAAGAAAAAACAGAAATTTAACAAAAAAATTGACAAGAATCATTAATTTGAATGAAGACATGAGAAAAAGACTGGTCTACAGGACAAAACCGGTGTAGAGTTTAAGAATCGTGGACCAGCCAATCGTTGTAAATAAATTACCTACTCACTTTCAATTGCCTCAACTCCCAATATTAATGAACCTTTATTTTTTTTCAATTTTTATACATAAAATAAACATATTAATATGTATTATTTTTGTATGTGGCGGTGCCTAAAATATTTTACATAAACTCGCTTAATTTTCACGTTTGTAAGTTGTAACTCAATTTTTTTTTCGAAATATATGAGAAGATGTCCTATATAATATATGACTTTTTTTTTTTGAAAAAAAAGAAAAAAGCCTCCAACTTACCTTTTCTAAAAAGAGGTGGTCTCATGTGCTCCTGATGTATATATAAATAATGTTGCTGGAAATAATTTGTCTTTAAGCTCGCTCGGAGTACGCCTACGGCTCCCCCTCGTTTGACTCATGTCTTTGAATATAGAGTGATGTATATATACATCGGGGGCATAGAAATGTTTGCCTTCTGAAAGGAGAGCTTCATTTTTTAGCAATTTTCACACGATGTTCCGTTCTTTCCAAAAGACGAAAAAAATCCATCTTTCGTCATTTTTCCACAAAATGTTGAAAACACGTACGTTTTGCTTCATCCATTTCTCATTTTCATTCTTTATGTAACAAAGTTAACAAACATATTTTCAACTCTCAAACTTGTAACTCTAGAAAAAATGAAATCATTAATCATATTATACTAAAATTTTACATTTTTTATATAAAAATCAATATAGTATTTCGTAAAAACTGTGTTGAAAATACTGATTCTACTTCATTTTACTCGAACCAAAACAAAACTAAATACAATATCTAGAAAAGGACAACACAGCCCAGAAGGGGTCAGATTTTCTACAATTGAATTTCTTTCCCCCAATTAAACTATCATTTCATTCAACATAGCCACAAAAAGTCTGATACATTAGCAGCCTTTATCAAAGAGATTTCACCACTCAGTTTATTTCAGATACATATCTAAATACCTCAAAAAAACATATCTAAACAGTGGAAATACATCAAATAGTTTGAAGTAGCTTACCCTCCATGGTATCGACCTCTCGATGTTTTGGGTTCCTATGTTTTAGGATACTCAACGATCGGATGTCCGTGATGTTCTCAGACACACGTCGTTGGCCTTCTCCTCGTGGTTGAGCTTTCCAAGCAATGGCTCAACAAGCTACATGCACAAAATCATAGCTTAAACACAGGAGCTTTCCTGCTTCAAGTAGAAGATGTATATAATTGGAAGCCAAGCATATAAATCAAAACTTGGCTGTTGTTCTCGTTACATACCCTCAAAATCGGAACACCTCTGCTGAATTTTCAGAATCTGAAACCTATGTTAGTAGCAGAGAGAGAGATGTCCTGATCTGTGGACAAGTGATCCTTTTGGGGACGAGGCTTTAATACGTGCTTCGCTCCAGCAGTGAGCTTGATGGGGCCGGTTCTTGCAGCCTCGATGTAGGAATCCGACCATGGCAGAGTAGTTTGTCCATCGTTATTAGTCGGATCATATGGTTCGAATGCTGCACCTTCCATATTTTTAACAGTATCTTCAAAGGCGATGCAGGCTGCTGGCTTTTGAACAGCACGTTGATGACCTTCATGGAATCCTAAGATAGGCCTCTTGAAGGGTTTAAAGGGGGCATTCGATTTCTTGGCAATATCAAGACCTCTGACGCCAATCCTTGACTTGATCCGTTCTTTGATTTTGTTGTGATTTCCAAGTTTCCTTTGCATAGCAGAAACTGGCAAGACCCCGGAATAGTAAGGCACGGGAGCCGGTGCCACAGACTGCCCAGACGGCAAAGAATTGAACATGCAAAAATCATTGGATTGAAACGACACCGAACCATTAATTCCACAACTGGTTCCAGGATTCAGATATGGATGATTACGTCCAGGAGCACAAGATGGGGCGTTACTTAACTGCGTTGCCTTTTCTGAGACATCAAAACACAACGGGTGTTGGACCAGTGAAGATCTTCGAGGCCAAGATGAATTGGCATGCACATCGAGGTCTGGATGCATGAAAGGAAATTTGATGGATGATATCGGAGAATAGTGCAGACTCTGCTTGTTTTTCAGTTGAGTGGCACCACGGCCCATATCTGAACGTAATTCCTGATGTGGAGCCATTGGTGTAGGGAGCTCGAGGGTAAACAAGTGAGAGTCGTATCCAGCTGTGTAGGGTTCAGAGAACAAAGACTTGCTGTTATAAACATCAGAAAAGGTACCTTGAGAAAGGCCTCCTGGATATAGTTTCTGAGGAGAATCAACTGTTCTTGCAAGAAACATGCTCTTGTACGTCGAGCTAGTTAGACTATCAAAGTGAGGGAGATGGTGCTTGCTTTCTGATCTGTGATTGACTGCTATTTCTGATGGACAGAACAAAGTATCACTCAACTGCCTAAGAGATGGTTCGTTCTGATCATTCCGAAAATGAAGCTCCTCTATGATCTGCTTATCCTTCCACACACGCCCGTCTTCAAATCCTTGAACACCTCTTCCACCAACTTCAAATTCCTTACCCATCAAACGCAGTGTTGACTGAAACTTCTCATTTTCAGGGCTCTTCAGAATGTGACTATCGCTTTTGGGTGTGGTTTTCACCGAATCGTGAACCGGATGATAGTTTGTTTCAAGAAAATCAAAGTCAAGATTTGCCTTTTCACTTTGAGATTCAGAGATACCCAATCTTGAAGGAAGAACAGACATAGCATTCTCCTTCACATAGCTCTCGACAGGGAACAGATTCAACTGGCCCATTGATGATGTTCGACTGTCCAAGTCTACGTACTCTGAATGGTGTCCCGAGCTTGGCAGAGATAAGCCAATGCATGGAGCAGCAGTTGGATTCATCATCTGGTTAACCTCCCTCATGGCACTTGAATTCAAAGCGATCAGCTCTCCCTGTGAGTTGAGAGGCAATCCAACAAACTCCTTGTTTATGCAATTCGTGTTCCTTCCACAAACATCTCCAGTCTGGCTCCCATCTGGCAAGGAACAGAAAGTCTGCAGCACTTCATTGGGAAAAAGATGTGGAAATGTCTGAAATTGGATAGAATGAGCACAATTTACAGCCATGTTTTCTGGAGAAGCTTGAGTTTGTTTGTATGCCCTTCTCATGTTTGATGACGGCTGAGACATTGAAGCAATATCACGTGTTCGCAGATAGTCCTCAAAACAAAATGGAGGAAATATGGGACGAGGAGTCCCCATATCTTTATTCAGTCTCCCGCGGGTGTTTTTTGATGAGGCCATTATCACCTTCATATTCGGATTGTTGTAGTAACCGTCACGAGGCATGTGAAGGAATCTAGGAGAATAGACATCCATATTATCATCTGGAGCATCTGTTAGGCCACGGTCAGACCAATGCTTATTAATGCTACACATTCCACGTCTATCTGAACTTCCGGAACTGGTAGAATATTCCCCTTCATATATCTGTTTTTCAAATGTAGTCTCATTGATACTAAATCTACTGAACTGCTCGTTAATTTCAGGTTCAGCGCCTAATTCCTTTCCTGTTCTAGCAGAAGCATCCTCACTTCCACTGGTTTCCGGGATAGTTGAATCTTTTCCAACAGCAACAGCATAGTCAACATTGCCTATATCAGAGTTACAGTCCTTTTGCAACAGAAAACATTCGACAGATTGAGATGGTTTTCTACTTAGTCGAAGATCTTCACCCTTCTCTGAGAAAGTGACGTGTTTGTTTTTCTGGGCGCTACAGTTACTCAATTGGACTGCCTCCTGCAAGATACATTTCTTTGACTGCTTTAGCGGAAATTCTTTGTCACGGTTCTTTAAGATGCTACGCACAGGAAGCTCCAGATGTTGGTTTTCTTCAATCAACTTAGAAGATTTACAAGGCAAGAGTTTCTTCACACCCTTCCTCTTGGGGATAGATAAAAGATCACGGATATCATCTGAGACTTCCTTACTGCATGATAAACTTGACTTTCCAGTAGCTCTTTCTTGAGTTTGTGCTTTGAGTTTAAAAGAATTCTCCTGAAAAAGATACCAGAAATGTGAAAGAAAAGAATACTGTTTACACATGAAATAGAAGATACTTAAGAGCACTTACTTGAAGTTAGAAACCTACAAATCCACACTGGTTAAACACAAGATTTTGCAAGTCTTGCGAAAACATAATATAAATGAAGATGTTTTGCTTCAGGTGAAACATAGTAGTAATATATATGAAATAAAAGACCACACAAATGTATTACCAAAATTAGATTGTCACCATATATTAGAGCAAACATGAACATATAACGATTCAATCTTTCTATAGTCATTGGTACAACACATTTATTTCAAGGTCGTCTTTCCATAACCACGTGAAACGTCACAGAAAGTTTAGCCCTCTAGTATATATCACTTCTTTTCAGTGTAACCACAAAAGTTATACTCAATACCTATAATTAAGCCATTACTTTATAAAGATATGGACTACTATGCAGCAATCTTGTAAATAGTTTTTTTATTCAGATTATTATTTTATGTGTCAACTTGATCACAAAGGCTCCAATTTTAACCTGTATATAATCGAGCAGTTATCAGACACGGCCCACAAAAAAGGTAACCTCGTATACTAGGCATATATCTAGCACTATCTTCCCCATTATTTCATTTTCAGGATTAGCACAACATAGAATACTCGTGTTTGAGAAACTGTAATGTAGTTCAGGAGCCCCACATTTAGTGTACAATTTCCATTATTCTACTTTCCTTTAGTGCAAAGGAAATACAAATGTTAACACGACAGAATGCCTCTCTCCTGAGGAAAACCACCATTAGTTTTCATTCGGGCTACAATTCAAAGATCTCTTCAAGATTGTATCTTACGATATCGACCCTCTCTTTCTGATCCAAGAAAGATAGACCTTACTACATAAAATCACGTTAGCTAGTCCGAGATACAACATCAAGTGTTGTATGTTGCAATTACTGGAATCAATAACTTGACCATTCATCCTTAGACTTCTAATTAGCATCATGCTTTTCTTTAAACTACAGTAACAAAAACTTCAATTAGGCGACAGAACACCTCTCTAATATCTGAACTAAGACACCTCAGCCTAGATCTGCTACATCAAGACTGTAACGGAACATCTGTGCCGTCCATCGATGTTTGTTCAAAGCCTCATGAATCTCACAACAGATTATATTACCCGAGAAACGATTGAAAATCAAACCCACTCTTCTAATTGCTGATTGCTTACTACTTGAGACAGATTATAAAATTGGCCCACCCAATCAAATCCCCCCAAATCATCTTCCCCATTGGAGTTTTGGGTAAACTTAGCTCAACAAAAGGGCCTATCTCAAACAGTATTCCTCAAATTCTTACCCCCTCAGCAAGACTAAAAAGAAAGAGGTTGTGCATTCGACCCACGTTAAAGCTCGGCCTCAGGTGCCATGACAATGATTGCTCAGGAGAAACATAAGCAAACAGTAGAAAAAAACAGCATAATTAATGTACAACGCTTTCAACCTCATAAAATACTTCTGTCCAAATCGTACAGCACAGCTGGAGCAACATAACCTCTTCCCTAACTTGCTCTAATCTTATTAACAAGAGAACCACATTCTCTTGTTTTTTATACATTAATTTTAACCTTTTTATCTTCTCTTTATACCAAAATCTCATTGCCACACAATCAATTAGAACCATAAAGCTATTGCTTTCATCTATCTCCAAAGATATACAGTCTCTCGACCAGCTTTTTCAGCGTTTGATTCTATGCGCTACGTTATAAAAGTGACCCAAAAATTGCACTGTGGTCTGAATTACTGTAGTCGGAATCAAATAATTCAATAAACTGTTGGAATCCCTTGATATTTTATGCTAAATGTGAACCTCCTAGATCACAAATTCATGCTACTCAACAACAAAAATGCAGTTAAATTCAGCATATAAATCACCACATACCTTATCCGGAATCTCATAGCCTCGTTTCTCCGCCGCCGCCGCCGCCTTCCTCCGCTTGATTTTCTTCACGGCTCTCAACGCCTTCCTCAATATAACATCTGTATTCTTCATCTTCATCTTCTTCTTCTTCTTCTTCTTCCTCCACTTCGACGCTCGATTAATTCCCAAATTATAATCATCATCATCTTCTTCTTCTTCATCCTCGCCGCTTACAGCTTGCTTAACCGGCGGCGCCACCGCGAAAATCTCCAAAATCGATCTCTTCTTCGTGGCTCTCATTTTCCCCTTGAGAGACTTGAGTTTCACCTCCGAATCTCCGCCGGCGTTTCTCGAAGACGTTTCGCCCCTTTCCGACGCTCTCTTCGTCTTCCTCTCGCGAATTGCGAGCTTCTCAGCTGCCTCCGCGCTCAAGCACTCGAGCTCATCGAGCCACCACGTGAATCTCTTGACGACGATCGGAGGCAGCAGCGATTTCACCGCATCTGCGCCGATAGCCTCATCGAACGGCCAGCTGTTCACCACGTTCACGCTCCTCATCCTCGAAGCATATCCCCTAAAAGAAAAGCACAAAAACCAGAAACAAATCCTCACTCACACGTTTGAAGAGAAAAACCAGCAAAAGGCGCGAAAATTAACCGTATCCAACGGCTCACCTAATCGAAAAACCCCCTTCCATCTCTACACTCAGCGCCTTCTTCTAGAGAGAGAGAGAGAGAGCGAGGTAGCACGAGCATACAATTCGGCAGATTTAATCAACAGTGCTAAAACGAAAACGAAAACGAAGCGAATGAGTGGAAAATTAAAGCAACAGATTTACAAGAGAGGGAAAACCACAGTCAGTCTACAGAAGCAGCTTAGAGAGAGAGAGAGAGAGAGAGAGAGAAATCCTCTTCCACTCGAAAGCGCAATCATTCATCACTAGGAAGAAATTAATCACACAGAGCTAGAAATCACAGAAATCAGAAGCGTGATTGCGTCTAGGAGAGATGGAGATCGGTGAGTAGAGAGAAGAGAGAGTATATTTTGGAGTTCTTGAGGTACTTTTTTGTTAGAGAGAGAGAGAGATGAAAGGGATGGCATAGTGATGTGGGTTTCCCGCTCTAAAAGGTGGAGGAAGGGAGAGGGCGTGGAGGGAGATGATGTGGTGTCAATCCCCATTTTCAGCTTCCCTATTTACGACTGAAAGTGACCTATCAGACCCCCCCACCCTACCCCACCCTCTCTCATTATCTTACATATGCATCATCATATTTATATTTATAATATTTTCAATAGGCCAACCCTATGTAGTGGTAGTGGTGTAGTCTATACTCTAAATGAGAGAATTGTGAAGAATCATGTTTTAAATTGTTTAGGCCGCAAATTGCAATACAAAATTATCATCAAAGGTCATAAACTTTGGATTTATTTTTATCAAATTTGTCTACAATATTATATTTTGTTTCATTTAAAAAGAAAATGGCCACAGGCAAGGCTCAAGATACCGAGGAGACGTGGAACATATGCTCTTCCCGCATCTTCATGAAGGAGGTCATTTTTTACTGAGAATACGGTAAGACATGTTCCACATCACATGCACGATTGGAGCCAGCAAATTAGTTTGGAGGGAGCTAATATTGAGTAAAAAGAATTCGAAAAAAGAAATTGAAAGTTAATTTTATACTCCCTCCGTCCCGCTTAACTTGGTTCATATTCTTTTGGAGCCGTTCCAACTGACTTAACTCTTTCCTTTTTAGAACACCTTTATCTCTCAAAACTTTAAATAATATATATTCATAACACCACTTTATATACTACTTTTCAGTTTTTCTTAACTTCCGTGCTGAAAAGCAAATGCTCAATATAATCGGGACGGAGGGAGCATGTTTTTGTTGTTGGGGGAACTTGAGCACACCCCAGCTCGGCTCCTCTTAGATCCTCCCCTGGTCACATGAGACGACAGCACAAACATTTCGATGCTAGAAACTGGCTCGTAGTGTACAAATCTAATCATCAAAATTAAAAAGGTGTGAAAATATTAGGTAAAAGAATCAAGCATTGTGATATTTGATGATATTTTCCAACTTACTAATAGTATGTAAAGTGAGAAATCACTCGGAAATTCTTTTTTTTTTTTTTTTAAATGAAAGAGTAGTAGTAACATTTTAATTAACGTGTCTTTCTCATTTATCTATTTGTATGAAATAAAAAAATAAAACAAACAAAATAAGCATCTACATTTACACTATAGTACTTGTTTTAGCTTGAACAAATAGGTTCGACCCATCGAAATTTAATTTATAGTGTACCCTCCTTTCCATGATGGGAAAGAGAGAGAGGGTGATATTTTTAAATCACAATGTAAAATAAAAAGTTTATTACTTTAAATCTTTGGATAAAATAAAAAAATATATAAAGAAAATAAAGTATCTATATATAAAGACAACACAACGTAGACAAAAGATGAGGTAATTGTAATTTGGAGACATTCGATGACTCCATGAACTCGAGTATACATAGAAATAGTATATTTCCTGTACAATGTTACTGCTAGAATTCTCCACCTTTAACAATAAAGCACTGTTTATTTTATTTTTATTAGTACAATATTTTCTAAATATAATCAATTATAGCATGTACTAAAATATATTCTAGTAAAATATGAAAATTATGTATGCTCCATATATGTCTAATTATGTACTCCGTAGTCCACTATTCTCCTGTTTGAGATGTCTCAAATATGCAGTCTTCTTTTTATACTTAATTAATTAATATTACTACATTTCGATCATTTAATAATGCATATTTTTATTTAATATTTGAAAATTCACAATGCCAAAATGTCTTACCCATATCCATAATTACATATTAAATAAGGTCATCTAACCTAGAAAGTTCATCTTAAATAAATAACTTTAAAACAAAGTCAACATGAACTATAAAATTGAGATGGGTGGAGTATTAATTATATACGTGATAGTAGTAACAAAGTTCAGAAAAGAACATGAAAGAAACCCCCAAACAAAATAATAATTATATGAAAGAAACTTCACAAAAAACAACTTGATTGATAGTTACATCTTTTCCATGTAATTTGTCCAATTTTATGCTTTCAGAAAAAAATTGTCCAATCTAATTTGCAAAAGCAGCAAAATTGGTCACATCCTCATCGAGTAATACAACAATGTCATAGTATATATATTGCTAATTAAAGTTTATTAAGTGTGCGCAATTTTCTTTTTCTGTCTGTCCCCCATAAGTGTGCGCATTTCTTTTTTAGAAACATAATTTATCAAAAAGTCGACAATCTCTAACTAACATACACACAACTTTTCAAAAAGTGAGACTCTTTCTCCACTCAAATTCACTTTATCATACTTTTTATTAAAATTCGTGTCATCTCGCAAAAATTAGAGAGTATAATTATGACATCTCACATTACCACTTTTTTAAATTTCCATCCATGCTAACTAATTAGTATATGTATTGATCATATATAGTAATTAATTAATATAAGTTGTAAAAGTAAATTTCTCTATTTTATTGTTATTTATAATTTGACTGCAGATTATACTTATAAAAACTAGGAATGGCAATGGGTCGGGTATCCACCCATTATGCATTTCCCAAATTCAAACCCGTCTAAAATTTTTAAACCCAAATCCGTCACGGACTCACGGGTATTAACTTTACGACCCAAACCCGACCCGCTCCCATTGGATAATATCCGCTAATTACCCAACCAAACCCGTTTATATTTATAAAATAATTAAATATGAACTATCATGATATTTGATATACAGTGATCAATTATGAAAATTATAACACAAAGAAATAAACATGATAATAATAACAAGACAAATTAATGTACATTACCTTTAATTTGTAAGCATAAACAAATTCAAA
>JAYJMF010000073.1:2244901-2263536 GCA_036873715.1 Salvia sclarea
TCATTAAAATTATGCAAGAGGAATCGATCCTTGTCCTTGTTGACCACGAGATTGTAGGATACTAAAAGAAGTGTCATTAGAAGATTTCCATTGTGACACTTCGTACAAATGTAATATTAGAGTTTCGTATAAATGTAGTAAAAGGCTAATGTAATGATAGAGTATCTACAACAACAACTTTTACAAAGTACAGAAAATTAAATGTAGTAATAGGCTAATTTTCTAGTAGTGTTTATATGTAGGATTATTAACTTAAAACTAAAGTTAGTATTACCAGAACCATTTTATTTCGCGCAATAAATTAATTTCTTGGATGTTGAATTAGAAATATATGCTGGAGAAGCATTAATTAATGTTACAAAATGAAATCTTCACTAATAATTAAACCAAGATAAAACATATGGGCCTGAGGTACAACAATATCGGGCCTATAGAATGGGCCATATTTGGGCCGCATTTTCTAGTGGTTAAGCAGTTGATTAATTATTACTTCAGATGGATTTTCTTGAAATAAAAATAAAATTCATATTAGATTCAATCAAATTTGAAGAGCAACACTATTTAGTAGTATTACAACAAAATAAATTAACCTCAGAATTTTTAGTCTCAATAATTCAATATATAGTATGTCGAAGAAAAAATGTAGAATAAATTTTTTATTTCCCCTTCTGTTAAAGAAAAAACAAGTTTTAATTCTATGGTTTATATTTGGTTGACCAAAATGAAAAACGAAAGCACTCAACCAGAAACAAATTATATCCAAAGTCGCTATCTCCCATTCCCAAAATTTAAGTGATATTACCTGGGAAGAAAAGAAATACTCTTTAAATATATATGGTATTCTATATTTACTAGGAAATTAAACCTATATGATCAGTATTGAACTCGTTGGAACATTGCATATAATAAGTTTACAATGGCTATATATGACTCATACGTATACAAGAAAATTACAAACTCAAGACATCCTAATTATATAATTTATAGTTAATTACTTCACAATCGATGCACATTCATCTTTAATTCTCTTGCAAACTCTACGTACGGATACGCCATCGTTTGCTCGCCCTCTCCGACGTCCCATCTACATAACAAACACGGAGACGTTACTCAGAGACACGTTCGTGTTTGGTCTATAGTCGAGTCTGAACGAACTTTATAATCGATGAAGCTATAAGTTTGGAGAATCATACTCACCTATAAGTTTGGACGAGATGGTGGAGGAAAAACGCGACCTCGACTTTTGCTAGTTCGAAACCGGGACAACATCTCGACCCCCCACCAAATGGAGTGAATTTCTTGCATGTTTGATCTTGTTTCTACATATTCAATCAACACAAATTAGTATGATATCACAATAAGTATGTAGGTTTCTAGCTAGATCCTATTGTGTCCAATTAATTCATCATCTTTCAACCTAATTGACTATTGATGGTTTTGAGTCTTTTAATTTGACCTTAGTAGGGACTTCAACTATGCTACCAAAAAAGAATAGCAATTGCGGATAGCGACAGATCAATCTGTTACTAACAGAAATATCCGTCACTATTTATGGATAATGACTAATCATGTAGTGACGGGTTTATGAAACATCCGTCTCTTGTTTTGTCTGGTCCGCCACTGACGTCATTTTTGTGGGTCCACGTATAGTATTTTTGTTCCTTTTTTTTTTCCTAATTCGAATATTAGTGAGATTCAAATTCATAAATCGAACTCGTCACACATATATATTACCTGCCATCGAGAAGGATCAAAATGAAGAGCATCTGCATGGATCGAAGGGTCGAGATGAACTGCAGAGAAAACAGGTAGAACCTTCCAACCTGCTGGAATTATATAATCTGGCCCCAAAAAAAATTAAAAAAATATATAAACATCATCATCAACTTAGCAATACATGTAGATGTACAGATAGGAAAAGAATGTATGTGACCACTATTTGAAAAGAGAGATATATGCATTACTAATAATTGAAAAGAAACCATGCTTTTTTGGGTTTCAAAATACTTAAATAGATGATGCAGCTTAATTTGTGGACCATCACATATATATAATAATAATAATAATAATAATAATAATAATAATAATAATAATAATAATAATAATAATAATAACAATAACAATAATAATAATAATAATAATAATAATAATAATAATAATACGTATATATTTAAATATATACCTCTAAACTTGACATCTTTGATTGCCTTTCGGTGGACAAATTTAACAATGTTTCCAAATCTCAGAGCTTCACTTATGACCTGTCTTAGAAAGGTCCACACAAATTTAATACAATTTTCACAATATTATTGCATTAAAGAGAAACATTCTACAATAATAATAACTAATACTAAGTATTAACATATTTCTATATGTGAGTTTAGATATATACATACACATATAAATATATAAATGTTACTTTCCAAAAGTCACCTTTTAATTTATGGATGCACATCAATTATATTGACAGTACCATATATGTTATATGTAGCTAGATAAAATGGAAGATTATATAGAAATTCAATAAAGAATATAGGTCCCACTGAACTAATTAAAAGTAGTGCGACAGCTTGTAGTCCAAGAACATATTTTACTTTGTTAGTATTATATATTACCACTAATTAAATAGACAAACATTAAATAATAGAGAATTGTGGGAAAGTATCTTACATTTTGTGTGAATTCCATCAATCTGTAATCTTCCCAGTTCAGAAATTCATTCTTTGTCTTCATGCTTCTTATTTTCTGATGTTCTAGCTACATCAACAAACAACAAAATGTAGCTCAATAAAAATCTTTATAAATATAATATATCAAGAAATTATTAATATCCTGCAGCAAAAAAAAAAAAATCAATACTAGTTTGAAGCTATTTTGTTTCCATAAGAAAAGTACTAATGTACTAACACCACGTCCAATTATTATGAACTAGTAATAATTATTTTATCTTCAAACACAAGTATAAATAAAGTGTTGACTAATCCACATCTCCATAAAGAATAAAGCACCCTACTATGATGTTGTACCAAAGCACGCGGCATCTTCTATCCGGTTAAAAAAAAGGTGAAATAAAATACGAGATTGAAACATTCGATCTGAGCTCCCGTCGTTACCTTCAATTGGTGGATGGCGGCGGGGGACCGATCGAGGAAAAAAACCACCATGGACATGAGAAGGGAAGTGGTCTCATAGCCACCAAGTAGAGAATCCAACACAAAGCTAACTTTCTCATCTTGGGATAAGGTATCTACACATAGCAGAATCTCAAGAAAATCACTCTTTTTGCAACCATTAATATTTCTTCTTCTTCTTTCCTCTATGATTGCTTTGACAGTTGAAGATATTCTAATTCTAGCCTGTAAAGATGTCATGGCAGAAAGGGTCAGCACATGCAATTAATACCTTTTTCATCCCCCTTTTATAATTTTACAACAAAATTAATGAAATGGAATTCCATGGGGTCATGAATAATTTGATCAAATCTAAATCTAGATACGTAGGCTTTAATTTATATATAGTATATATTTCTTAAAAATAATAGAAATTTTAATAACCTGAACAGCTCTTGCATATGGAGTCCCGGGAATGTAGATAGGCAAAGAAATGAGCCCTTTCATAAATGTGAGAAAATCTTGAAGAATTTCCTTTGTTTGTGGCTCATCTTGTGTCAAGCCTAGCACTTGCTTCACTATCACATTGAATGTGTACTGCAATTATTAATTAAAAAAAAATTAATAATTCAAACATATGGGACTATCATAAGTACATGTCACACCCACTTAGTACTGGTCACACCCTTGTAAATTAAATTTAAGGCGACACGCGACACGGAAAAGAGCACAAACCTTCCTCGCTTCCTCACAAAAGAGGACTTGGTTCTTATCCTTCCACGAATCGAGAATCTGCGTGGCAGTCCTCTCGATGTCGTTCAAGAAGCCGGGCTTCGACTTCATCGAAGTCACGAGCGAAACGGCGACGTTTCGGAGCCGCTTGTGGGTCTCGCCAACAACCACTAGCATCGAATTCTTCCCCAAAATCCCATGAATCGGCTTAGGGTAGCTACATTGGAACAATTTGTCTTCATTTTGTAGTATGTAGTAATTCAGCTCTTGGTCACATGAAACTATTGTTGGAGAGAAGAATAGGTGCGATTTGAACACTTTCCCATACCTAAAAATAATGGAAATTCATCATCAATCAATTAATTAATTAATTAATCAAACCACTATCAAGAAATTCCCATTCAATTTTTTCTTTTCTCACACACAACACACACTCTCTAGGTGCATGAACATGTGGAATGGGACTTCAAAAAGTGAGTGATGGCAGCTTTATTTATGACCCAAAAAATAAAATTAAAAATGAGACATAATCATGTGAGAGCATGTTTTAATTTTGAAGTTACCTAGAGCAATGGTTTTGCAAAAAGGCCCCAATGGAGGTGGAAGAGTGAGGCTTCAAAAAAGAGAGGGTTTCGCCGAGAAAAGGCCACCCGAAGGAGCCTCGGGGCACGGCGGCGCCGCCGTTCTTCGCCGCCAGCAACGGCCAGAAATGGTAAAGAATCGTCGCCAAAGATGAAACGGCTACCACCGCGACAACGGCCACGTTGGCAATAATCGAGAGGCCTCCGCCTATAGCCATGATCACCAACATATTTTTTTATTTTTATTTTTTTTTAAAAAAAAAGAAAATTGGAAGAAGATGAAAGAAAAAAAAAATTGGTTGCTAAATAGCTCTTTGAAGGTGGCAACAAATCTTGGACAGGCTTGAGTTTGACTGCCTATTTATAGAGAGAGGAAAATGAGGGGGAAAAAAAAAGAGAGAGGAAAAATAAAAAGGAAGATTGAAAAGAGAAGAGTTCTTTTTAGTATCTTTTATTTGTTTTCGAGGTGTTCACATATATCACATAATATAGTAAAGTAAATGCTATCATATAGTATAATGAGCAAAGAAAAAATTTAATTGCGTGCACATATTAATTGGTTTCAGGAGGAAATATAAATATAAATAAAATTAAATGAAATTATATATAGTGAATAGTGATCAGATCAACCTAGTCTAGGATCTGAGCATGCTGAGAGAGGAAAATGTTTTTTTTTTCTTTTCTTTTATGGTATTTAACTGAATTTTATTTTTATTTTATTAATTGTTGTATTTGACTGAAATAAAGAAATGGGGGTTGAGGAGAAGAGGCAGTAGTACTACTACTAGCATGTAATTAACATAAATTCAGGCTTTGATTATTTAAATGGATTTTTCCAGACAAAGCGTATGTGATCTTCAGCTTCAAGACTTATGGCATCATACTAAAAATTATTAATTTTGTGTTGTGAAAAAGAGCCACTTGTATTGGTCGTCAGGGTTTCTTTTTCTGATTAGTACTACAATATTTAACGTGTTAATTAATTAAGTTGTTGGTTGATCAGTAATTCAATGATGTTTCCTGTGATAAGTGTTAGCATTAAAACCGTTTTGGAGCTGCACTTTTACCTTTATGTATAAATACTACTAGTGGTATTTTTCTTTTTACAAACAATAATCTCTTGTCCCATTTTCTACTCAATTTTCAAACTCAATTCACTTTCTTTTAAAAAAGGCATTATTTTATCTCACACTCTCAAGTCACAATTCACTACGTACACAAATAGTACACCAATTAATGAATGAGTTTTCCGACAAAACAAAAACTTTTATTAGAAAAATAATACTAACTTCGTCCCTGAAAAGTGTCTGAGGTGTGGAGTGACGTGATAAAATGAGTGATAAAGTGAATGTGAATGAAGAAAGGTCTCAACATTTTGAAAAATTGTCTGTATATTAATTAGAAATTATTGACTTTTTGGTATAATGAGTTTCACACTTTTGAGGGATGGAATAAAAAGAAAAAATCTGCGCACTTTTCAAGGACGTATGAAGTATAAAAAACATTTCAATACTTGTACGTTCTTTGTCAAGTTTGCAAGGGTAAAATTATTTGAATTCTCAATTCTAGAATTGAGAATTCTTTGGATGAAAGAAACATAGTATACAAACAGAAAGCTAGATTTTTCAATTCTTTAAGAATATTAAGCGATACGAAACAAAAACATATAGAAGACATAAATTTATGTGGTTAGTCAACAATGTCAATGAGAGTTGGCTACGTTCACGTTCAGAAAAGGAGAACATATTGTATTGGGAAGTTAGGTTACAATACATATTACATACTCCTTTCGTCCCATTAAGCTTGACATGTAGCTTTTGGACACGGAGATTAAGAAAGTGGTATTTTTGTGTGTAAAATGATGGAGCCCATTATGAAAGTGATATTTTTGTGTGTAAATTTTTTGTCATTTTGGGTACATGCCAAGACTATTGGGACAACCTAATAAGGAAATGGTGCCAAGCTTAATGGGACGGAGGGAGTAGTATATTACAGCTCTCCAAAGACCATATATATAATAAAGGCCCAAAACGAATATTAATGCCCAATATTGCATATTGTCGGGACCTCCGACTGACTCCGCGAAGCGGGAAATAGATTCAAGGTATATCAAAATAATAAATAAGTACTCCCTCCGTCCCAACTAAATTGAGGCGTATTTTTTTTCGGGCCGTCCCGACTAAGCTGAGGCATATTTCTTATTATGATACCTTTATTACGCTAACAACTTTAAATAATATATATTTTATCATCACTTTATACTACCTTTTAACTCTCCTTAATTTTCATATCGAAAAGAAATGTCTCGAGATAGTTGGGACGGAGGGAGGGAGTATAACAAAATAATAAACAAATATAAGTGGAAGAGAATTAAAAGATACACAGGAGTAACTTCTATTTCTCTTGAAATTTATATAAATGTACTTTTATTGCTGAAATAAAAAGGAAGCATTGAAAAGGACAGTGTACAACAACATGCAGGCACTTTAGGTGGTCAAATTTAGCCACTATGTAATGAGTAGAAATTCATGATTTTCCACTTATCCATTAATATTGTCTCCCAACTTCTAATTACCAATTAATGCGTATAATTACTGGACCTTATGCTCCCTAATTGTGGCTAATCCTTTATCTTTACTTTCTTCTTTGTGCCCTTAACTAATTCAAACCCAATTGTTTATGCATATCTTAAAGAAGGAAATTAATCATCGATCCACTAAACAAATTACTGTTAATTCCATTTTGTATTTGGGAGTTCTTGTAGTGGGGGTATATTTTTGAAATAATATCTTTTCGTATTATGCTAAAAAGTTATCCACATTAGGGTATTAACTGCGCCTTGATTCTTGCTTTCTCATGACCGTCATAAAGCTGATCGGGCAACTCATAATCTAGATTAACAAATAACACCAATAATTTTTGAAGTGGGATGTAAAATCCTGATTTCTAGATATTGTACACTCATATAAGGAATATAATACTTTTTCCGATCTCGCCTCCTCACACAAATATTGTGGACTATATGATTTTAGCTCGATGAGTACAAAGATATTATTTAAATTTGCTTTTGTAATGAACTATTTTGTATGTGCAATATTCGAATTTTGCCACCAAATTTTTTGATGGTTTTACACATACACCACTAAGAAAATTAATAAGTTTCATTATTACAACGACTACCTACGATTAGTGCAAACGTCTATGATAATAACTGAAATTATAAGTCGTGGTAGTTATTAAAAAGCAAATAAGCTAGTACATTTACGAAGACACTAAGACGTTTTTTTTCTTAATTAGAAATGATTCACGCATAATTAATTAAGAGTAAAATGAGCTATGTGTTGCTTTACTTTCAACCAAGCATGGAAATGCAATTGGTTTTGTCTTCTAAATGCTTATTTCCTTTTATGTACTTTCTTAGGGAAACCACATCATGTTAATTAATTAATTGAATAACAAAAATAAATGATCATGCATGTAACTTTTTATGCGTACGTTCCCAATCTAGTGATGACCTTTTGACAAAGCTTCTCACCCACACAATTCCAAAATATATATGCCCTAATTTTGATTTCTTTTAAAGTAAAGATTGTCTTTTATTATGTATATATTAATATATATAGAGAGAGAGGATATATGTGGTGAACTAGTAACAAATTATGGAATTGAGCAAATTAAACAACCGTACCACTTGTATAAATATTTAGTCACATTTTTCATTACTTAGATTTTGCTTAATACTATAATTATATGATATAGAATCACGATTAATTCGTTTTCTTTTTAAATTGAGAAAGTCTGCACGACCGTGGCCAAACCGCAGCTTTCGTTGAATGAAAAGTGTGTGAAATCTTTTTCTATTCTTGAGATGAATACAAATATACAATCACAAAGCAATACATCCAATTAAACACTAAAATCACATGACCAATTAAACATTATAAGAAACATAATTAATTTTTAAACTGTATGAAAGAAGTGGAGAATAAGTTTTCATTAAAATATGAGGGAGACAAACATATATAAAAACCTTAAAAAATCATATAGTGAAGAAAAAGGAAAGATTTATTGGTGGGAAAAGTTTTCGAGTTGAGAGAAGCGTGTAATTAACGACTCTATTAAGTAGGTGTGTGTGAAAACTTTTTGCATAAGTGCTGCAGACATAATCTTATACTATATAATTGGTTAATGAAATTGATAGAGAGAAAGAGACTACAGTTATAAAGTTAGTGTTACATATATTTATTTTATTCAATTTTATTTTATTTTTGAGGAAGTTATCGTTGTATTTTAGATTGGGTGACAAAATACCAAACCAAAGCAGATTTTAAGGGATTTGTAGGACGGCTGCATGCTGCTAAACACACTGGTGGGGAAAGATGTTTAATTTTTCAGAAGCATTTTATATTTATCTCAAACAATTTATCCATAATTTCAGCAGTTTATGTCGTCTGTGTTCTTAAAGAGAAGAAGAAAGTGAAATGAACATGATATTTGTAAATCTGGAAACGTCGTACGACCTTTAGTTTGACTAACTTTTTTATTTAGAGAAATGTTTGGTTTGACTATCAGAAGTGATTTTGTATGCAAGTATTTAGATACGTATTGGACACCAACCAAAAAAAAAAAAAAAAAAACAGGTTAATTGCTTCAATTTGATCTTGTGATGTTTAGTTTGACTATAAGAAGTGGATTTTGTCGTATTGAATAGTGTTTGTTTATTTATTTATTTATTTAATAAATTAAGCTATAATTAGCTAGTAGGAACTGATCTAAAAGAATAATATAAAACAAATGGTCAAAGAATAAGCATATCCTATCTTGGGTTTATAGCAACAATTATTAGTTCCAACTTTCAAGGGACCATTTCCTATTCTTCCTCAATCAAATTAAACTATAGTAGTTTTATGTGTGTGTAGGTTGTGTGTTTTGTATCAAAATAGTTAAATTATATATTATGAGCTTTCTATATATGAATATTTGTTACATTTAAACTAGATTAAATTAAATTTCTTCAATTAATTCTTTCCTGAGATGTGGCTAGACGGAACCGTGCTTGCCGAACACATAATGTTAGAAAATATCATATCAATATACCACTTTATGTGTCAAATTTGTCATACTTATTTTTCAGTCCACTTCATAAAATTCTAGATAGATTTAGTTGATATTATCATAGACATGTCACTGAAATTGAATGATCATAAAAAATTACTTATTCACCAAAAAATCACATTGAGGTGTACCAATAGGAAAGAAAGGGTTAGATTAGTTTATTTTTTAAATGATGAAGAAGAGAATTTAACTATGATAATAGTTGCAGTGATTCTAAAAGTAATTATGGTAGCATCATTAGTGTTAAGTGGTAAGGCATTGTGTTTGTTTAATTTATTTTTATAGGCTTAAGTATACACAAATATTATTTGTAAAATGTATATTTACCAATATTTTGGAAACAAGAAACTTTGGTAGTATGGAATCTGCCATATATAAAATGCCAAAAAAGCCATGCATGCAAAGTGAGATATATTCACAAGTTTCAAGACTGCACGAGCTTGTGTCAGTTTGGACCAATCTTATGTTTTTATTCTTCCCACGTTTGACTCATTTTGTTTTTAATTATTTTTTATTTTACACTCGCGTCTCAAATTTTAGTTGTGTCGAGTGCTGATTTGTGTTCTAGCTTTCATATTTTATGTCGATGTTTGTTCACTATTTTTGTCATATAGTTTTACTCACATGTCACATTTGTGATTTGTTTTGATCGCAACAGCAACAACAATTTGGATAGTGATAATTAAGTGTCACGCAGCTTTGAAGAAATTGCACCCTACTCTAATTAATTACAAATAGAAAAAATATCAAGTTGTGTATAACTATGAGTCTATGACATTTAACATCTTATCAATTTGTAACATATGTGACACGTCTGCAACAAAAAAAGGCCCTAATTAATGTAAGCTACATATATCTCATTTTTTAGTACAGATCTCATTTAAAACTTGTTTGATTATTGTCAAGTTGTCAAAAGGTAAGTGACATATTGCAGTTTGAGTTTCTATAATATAATTTTGGACCCAAACAATTTGATTTGAGAAATATTCCATTCCAAGTAGTCATGATCAATTGTCATAAAAATGAGTTTGTAGTCTCTATTGCATTTTGTATGTAAAATTTTCTATTGCATTTATGAATGGCAAATATGTGTTAATATTTATAATTTAAAATTTATACAAGAAATTTATATACCCTAACTTTAGTGAATTCTAAATCTTAGAATTTGTCACATGTTCTTCATCTATTTATACAATTAAATGTCGCACATAAATGTAATAGCATAAGATAATATGCATTGTTAAAGTTTTTCATTACCAAAGTTTATTAATTATTGCATGCAAAAAACTATGTGAAACTAAACTGAGATAATACGAGGTTATTTTCGATAACTACAAGTATCTTATACATGAAAAAACAAAACATAGAGAAGCATTTAAATTGGAGTAAAAAAAGAAGGAAAGACAAAAATATCAATCAATCATATAGGTGTTTATCAAGTGTTTTACGACGATAAAAAGTGAAATTAATTAAGCATGCAAATTAAGAAGATTGCACATGTGTAGAGCAGCTTTACAGTTGAGGAATAAATTAAATTTAGTGTGCAGAAATGGACAGTCTAGTGTGGGACTCACTGTATGTTGACCCTATTTGGTGCGCTCTTCAAGACTCTCGATTCTTTGAATGCTTTAATTCTCCACAATAATGGATATATTAAACTCTTTTAATGACAATAAATATTTACAAATTTTTATAATAGAGAATATATAATATAATATAGTATATAATCGATCTTCATACCCAACTCGCAACACATAGTATATAATAGAGAATTGGACATGCAATCAGTCTCCAACAACATTCGTCGAACCGAAATATATCAAAAAAGAATGTATTTTGAAATAATTATACAAAATTGACTCCAATAAGAAAATAACCACGAAGTTAATAGCATCAGTCCTAACGTCGATTTAATTGCTTTATAAATTATGTGACCCGATTACTCATAATCAAGTTAATTAAATGGTAATTATTAATTGATTAATTAATTATGATCTGCGGACGTGGATATATGCTAGGGTTTTGTCATAAAAAAGAATCACCTAATCTCATAATCAAGTTAATTGACTGATTAATAATTAATTAATTAATTATGATATGTGGACGTGGATGCTAGCTAGGGTTTCGTCATAAAAAAAGAATCAACTAATAATCTTATCGTAGAATGCTTCTTCACAGCCTCGATGGGCTGATTAAGCTAAACTGTGATAAATAATAATGTTAAAATTAAAAGAGATGTAATTATGTTGTTTCCATGAAAGAGATTGGTGCCACTCGGCCGGTTATGCCAACAATATTATTAACAATTAATCAATACCACACTTTTTCAATATAATAAACAACATCAATTTTTCCGAACAGATGCTCCAAAATTGTAAATTGTATTATTTCATTTTTTTTTACTTTTTCTTTTGAGGGGGTTTGCAAAGGTCGAACTACTTTGGTTTGAATTATTAGAATTGAACATGAACCCCATTAGCGCTGCAAATCCCATCATTAATCTCAATAATCCCACCATGCACATATGTTAAATAATCCAAGTCAAACTGTTCATAGCTTTACCTATTTTTAGTGCACAATGACGCGATAACGGTGTAATCAATCTTTGTGAAACAGAATATATGTTAGCAGATTGCACCTATTAATTTATTAAATTATCATGTATATATGTATATTTTATATTGTATGTAGACCATCAATGTTTATATTATAAGCATATATAATACTTGCATTGAGTTTCTAATTTAATACTAATTAATACACATATACGCAGCTCATCATTTGTGACTATTTTTCAAACACCGCTGATATATTATGTATATATAGGTATCTATTATTTCAATATCTCAAAAATGGATACCTAGATTTACATAGAGCTCAATTTATTCATTTTTTCATTTACAGAGAGATTATAACATGAGTAAAATACCAGTAGTGCTCATAGAAAATAATCACAAATAATGTGTATATATGTTGGTCTAGTGGTAGATAGTCCGAGGCCAAAGATCTAGGATTCGAGTCTTTCATGCTGCGACTTGATATTTTTGTATCCATTTATACAAAAAAATAAAAATAAAACTAAAAATGAGCGATATACACATATCAAAGAGGTGTTTAATAAAATATTATTCTATTATTATATGAGAAATTAATAAAATAGTATTTTAAGTTTAATTTTGCAGAAAGGTGTGTATGGAAAAAGTAGTGTGCGGCCCAAAGCCAGAGAGAATGGAAGAGGAAAACGCTCATGAGAGATGGTTGAGTGGACCGGTGCACGTGCAATCATGCACCATATAATTATTACAAATGTGGGACATAAAAAATATGTATCCATTTTTATATGTTTATCTAACAAAAGAGAGACAATTATGTATGTTAAGATCATAATGCTTACTTTCTCTATTAAATAGCTCAAAGAAAGCACATCAATTCTCTAGCATTCCATCATTTATATTTGTATAACTTAATTAGTTAGCAAATTAAATATGAAAATATGATTTATAATAAAAGTGTTTGCTTGCTTGAGGCAAAATACATAAAGTATACTACTACTATGTAGAGTATAAAATAATGAAATACTAAGAGTGGCTATTTTAGATGTTTTTTAAATATATATGTCGGTGATTAGTTTTTATTCTTAAGTTATATTCCCCACGACATAAATTCAACGTCCATAATAGTTGATAAACTATATACAAAACCAATAAATTGCAGTAATGAAAACCCTATCTAGATTCGGATCATACTAACTACTAAGTCAATGTGGGACAAACGAGATTAATTTCAACAGATCCGACCGTGTTGTCGATTTTGGAGATATTCAAACAACGTAGTGTTGATGAAGCGATTTGAGGGTTTGCATGCGTGCGAGCAAGAAAAATAAAAAGAGAGCAAAAGAAAGGAAGCATAGTAAGTAAAGAAAAGGAGAGATCATGGCTTTCAAGCTTCCATTAATGGAGGTTTGCACGTGGGGTGGGGTTGCCATTCTTTTTCTCTACACTTGAATTGAATAACCTAACTATTTAATGATTTTCGTTTGGGGTCAAACCACTTTAATTTCTTCACAATACTATATATCCAAATAAATAAATCTCCCTGAAATTAACCAACTCTTTTTTCCTATGATATCATTTTATGGGTCAGAATCTACGACTACGAGGATGGTTCATTTTATTATTAACAATAATTAAAGGATACTTTTTAAAATGTACTAGTGGCGAATATAGTAGTATTTGTGAAATTAAATTAGATATTGCGAATCAGAAGTGTTAATTATTATTTGTTGGCACAACTATTACGATTAAAGAGGAAATCATTCAATACTCCTCTCGAAAAGGGAAAATAAAAAAAATTGTTCAACACTTTTTCTTGGGGTATACTGTATACAATGCACAGGGGGTGGGTACACAAATTACAAATATATAAATAAATATATCACTCTAGAACCAATGACTAATGAGTCATTTGTATTGATGAGTGATGACAACTCAATTAAAAAGTAATATTTTTGTTTTAATATCCAAATATGCAAAGTATTATCTTCATTAAATATGGTAGGCTAAAAGTACTAACATTTTCGTAAAGATAAAAATCCTAGTAATGAGGTGGTATTGTTTTGTATTACGTTAGATAAGTAGGTCCTATAAATTTAATGATCTTTGATAAAAATTTATGAGACATTAATTAGAATAGAAAATAATATCAAAAGGAACAAACAAAAATGGCATGCACAAAAACTATGATCAGCGACGCTCAAGTAAGGTACTAAAAAATGGTGATGCAGAATTACACCACAGTAAATAAGTCACATTCAGAAAGGGTAAGCTAACAAAATTCTTTTTCTTTTCTGATAAATTAATACAGAAATTCTTAGTTATATATATATGTTGAGGTTGTAACGAATAATTTAACAAGAACATTAATCATTATTTATAGAATCTCCACTAAACATAGGATTAGGAATATAAGTTAACGGGATGAGATCCAGTGTACCACAATTTGGTGTACCACTTTATGTACCATTTTCATTTTTTTTTTATTTTTTAAATATTTTCTCGTCAATTTTTATTATTATAATACTATGAACAATATTAAACTTTTATTACAAATAATTAAAATTTAAAAACATTATATACCTTAACTCTGGATTTATCAACCCTAAAAATAAATTATGAACCACTAAAAGTGAAATTAAATGATAAAAAATAATTATACATCCTAACTGAATGGAACGAACCCTTATTAATAATAATATAATTAAACCAAAACATATAAAATTGAAATTGACGAAAAAATATTTAAAAAAAAATAAAGAAAAATGAAAGTGGTATATGAAGTGGTACACCAAATGTGATACACCAGATCTCATCCCGAACTTGAGGGGTAGATTCCACTAAATATATGGAAATGTAGAAATCTTGAGTTGCTAGACTTAAGCCACAACAATTTGTGTGGCATAATACCATGTGAAATTGGGAATGTGATCATGCTTAGGGTGTTGAACTTGGGTGGACAATCATTTCACAGATGTATGCGATGATCAACTTATTTCTTGCCTCAAAGTTTAGTTTTGATTGATTAACATCTGTTGTAGATGTTCTTACCTCGCATGTCTATATCGGCAGGTGAATTACCACAAGAGATTGGCGCTAGTCTACCAATCCTCAACTATTTCAGTGTGTTGAAAAATTCCTTACATGGCTCCATCCCATCTTCCATATTCAACTTATCAACCTTGGAGACATTACAACTTTCACAGAATGAATTTTCAGGCAGTCTTCCTTCAGACATGGGCCGTTCCCTTGTCAATCTTCAAGGGCTATATTTGAGTCGAAACAAACTTGAGGGCCCAATTCCAAGTTCTATCACCAATGCCTCTAAACTTACCCTTTTGGCGATGCCTGCTAATTCATTTAGTGGCTCCATACCCAACTTTGGTAATTTGAGACACCTCCAAAGACTTTACATTTGGGGAAATAATTTGAGTGGAGCAGATGCCCCAAACCAAGAGTTGACATTTCTCTCTTCATTAACTAATTGTCGACATTTGAAAGTCTTGCAGATCTCAAATAATCCACTTAACGGTATCCTACCTACTACAATTGGGAATTTTTCCACTTCTCTTGAGTTATTTTGGGCAGCAAACAACAACATCATGGGTGTCATTCCTTCTGAAATAGGAAACTTAAGCAGTTTGCTTCCGAATTTTGCCATGAATAAGCTGAGTGGCCCCATTCCATCAACAATTGGTGAACTGAAGAAACTCCAAAGGATAGATTTTAGTGGCAATCAATTGGTAGGGTCCATCTCTATCGAACTTTGTGGAATGAATAATTTGGGGTTGTTATTCCTTGATGATAACATGCTTGTAGGTCCAATACCTGAATGTTTGGGTGATGTTAAATCCTTGAGAGAGATTCACTTAAGCTCCAACCAATTGAATTCCACCATCCCTCCCAATTTCTGGACCCTCAAAGACCTTACGGTTTTAAACCTCTCCGCAAATAATTTCATGGGTCAACTTTCATCTCAACTCGGAAATTTAAACTCAATCTATTATCTAGACTTGTCGTTTAATAAGTTTTCCGGTGATATTCCAATCATAATTGATGGTTTTCGATCATTAGAGGTTCTGAACTTGTCAAATAATCAATTTAGAGGATCTCTTCCAAACTCCTTGGGAAATATTAGAGGTTTGATTGCATTGGATTTATCTTACAATAATCTTTCAGGATTGATACCCAAATCCTTAGAAGGCCTTCAGTTTCTAGAAGACTTTAATGTTTCTTACAACAAATTGGATGGGAGAATTCCAGACGATGGTTGTTTTCGTAACTTCACTGCTCAATCTTTTGCCCATAACTTTGCTCTCTGTGGTTCAACAAGATTTCAAGTTCAACCTTGCTCAGAAAAAAGTGATGGTAGATCACAAGTAAAGAAGGTTGTCAGGTTAATAAAGTACACGGTGCCCTCATTGATTTTGGCAGTCATTGCAGTGATTGTCATTCTCATGTTCATAAGGAGACGGAAACAGGAAAGAGTTGCACTCCGCGTTGAAATTTCACCGGTTATGGAGTGGAGAAGAATTTCTTACATAGAGCTTGAACGAGGAACTAGTTCATTTAGTGAGAGCAACCTACTTGGAAGAGGAAGTTATGGTTCTGTATTCGAAGCAACACTTTCTGATGGGTTGAAAGTTGCAGCCAAAGTGTTCAACTTGGAACTGCAAGGAGCATTAAGGAGCTTTGATACCGAAACTGAAATATTGGGCAGCATTAGGCACAGAAACTTAGTCCAAGTTATTGGATGCTGCAGCAACATGGAGTTTAAAGCCCTGATTCTAAGTTATATGCGTAATGGGAGCTTGGATAAATGGCTATACTCCGACGTGTTTGATCTGGATCTTATCTAGAGAGTTAAAATAGCAATAGATGTTGCAGCAGCATTGGAATATCTTCACCATGGCTATACATTCCCAGTTGTTCATTGCGATGTAAAGCCAAGCAATGTGTTGCTTGATGGTGATATGGTTGCTCATCTTTCTAATTTTGGAATTTCCAAGCTTTTTGATGGAGGGGAAGATTTCATCCAAACACGGACACTAGCGACCATCGGTTATGCAGCTCCAGGTGATGCTTTTCTCTACTTCAATTCTATCATATTACTTTCTTATACTATCAATATCATAAATAATCCTAAAAAAATTATTAATGTATGTGGTACACTTAGAGCTGGGAACTGAAGGGAGAGTATCGACAAATGGGGATGTGTATAGTTTCGGGATAATGCTGCTCGAGATGATCACTGGGAAGAGGCCAACAGATGATATGTTCGGTGGAGAAATGAGCTTGAAAGAGTGGGTGGTTGAAGCATTACAACAGAATGCAGCAACTGAAATTGTGGCGCCCGCTGTTTTAACAAGGGAAGATCGTCATTTCTGTGCAAAGGAGCAATGCGTATCATCAATTTTTGAGTTGGCAGTAAAATGTTTGGCCTTTTCACCTAATGAAAGAATCCACATGATTGAAGCATCAGCAACTCTGCAGAAGATCAAAGCAAGAATTTTAGCAGCTACACAAAGGCGTCGCCCACGATATGCTTTTTCTGTTAGCATTCGCGGTAACGGGCTTGGTTGAAGCACATTTTTCTATATAGTTTTCTATGGAGAAACTTAGCAATTCAATGATCATTTTATCAAACACTTGTTACGTAATGATGTAAGAGGCAGAAGCAAACTCATTTGGAGTTGGGACTTCTCTTTAGTGGACCAGAAGCAAACTCTATTTAATATTTTAAAATTATATATATTAAAGCATAAAAAGTAAAAACTAAAGAAAGATATAACTAAAAATTAAATATAGAAAACTAAATTATAAATTCTAATATGAATTGATGAAATCTAATTAATTATTTTTAAATTTTATATTAAAGAATACAAAATAAATTAAAAGAAAGAATAACTAAAAATTAATCCTATCTCTCTCTCTCTCTCTCACTCTCACTCTCACTCTCACTCTCACTCTCTCTGCGTCGTTTCTCCGCAGAGCTCCGTCGAATCCCAATCGTTATACAATTTTGCCAATTTCGAGACTGTACAAAATGGTATTTTTTCTATTTATTCAAAGGTGACTACTATTCCTCTTTTTCTATAGTAAATTGGCTATTTCTCAAATTGCCTATTGAAATAAATTAATGCATTGTATTTTTCTAAAATAAAGATCGATCATGTCATTCATTAATTGAAATGCTGAATCTAATTCTAGCTCCTGTTGACTAGTCTAATTCTATTCATATCTCAATAAGTGTGTTGATTTGAATTTTTTTTTTTCTGCATTCAAATAAATGTTTCTTTTGAGTTTCCAATGCTAAAATAGGGGATGAGATCCAATGTACCACATTTGGTGTACCATTTCATGTACCACTTTTTTTTTAATATTTTTTCATCAATTTTTTTTATTATAATACTATGAACAATATTAAACTTTTATTTCAAAAATTAAATTTTAAAAGCATTATATACTCTAACTTTGGATTTATCAACCCTAAAAATGAATTGTAAACCACTAAAAGTGAAATTAAATGATAAAAAATAATTATA